>QWZN01000109.1:0-140014 GCA_003693225.1 Venturia aucupariae
TATTTTTAATCCTAGGAATCTTAGCTATAACTATAAAAATATTTATTTTTTATTAGCGCTAAGGTAGGAAACTAGCTATTTTTACGCAAAGGTAATAAAGGGCGTAATTATTAACTAGTCGTGTAGGCGTAGAATAGTAGAAGATTAACTATAGAGGTCTTTCTCTAAGTAGCCCTAGTACTCTCAGGCGTAGAATATAGACTTAGGCCCTTAGCTAGGCTTAGCCCCTTAGCTAGGCTTAGCTATAGATCTAGAGCTTTACCCTATCTACCTAGGTAAGGTAGGTGGGGGCTATATAGGGGTAAAAATACGGTTACTAGTCTATAACGGTTATATAGAATAACGGAGGTAGGAAACATAGTAATCCTATATTAAGGTTAAATCTACTTTTACGCGGTTTCTAGTACTACACGGTATTCGCGCAAACTAAACAGGTTTTGTACAGGAGATTATACTAGCTACCTAAGACTACTATTTTTTTACGGTTAATAAACGGTTTAAAAACACCCTACCCCGCCGCTATATAATTTGAAGTACCTAGGTATAGTTCAAATCCCAACTCTCGAAATACTACCTACATTATAAGGAGCTCTTATACTAAAAAGCTTTGATCTCCCCTGAGACATGTATCCTTTCAAATTGCAACCGGTATCATGCATCACTGGCCAAGTCAAAGTAAGTAGGGGACAACCGTATCAAACGGTATCTCTCTAGATCTCAAGGATACAGAAACATCTTCTCCGTAGCCATTCGTCCTGGTGGTTTGAGAATCTACAAAAGTCTTCAAAAATGTGGTGTGGACGCGTGCCTGCCGTTTTGAGACAAGGCCGACAGCAAGGCTGTCTAGCAAAGCATGAAGTTTGTGAAAAACATGCAATACCTATGCTATGAAGCATGGGTTCTGCTGCTCCTCTCATAGTTCTTGCTGCGGGGTATGTCATCGCCTTTTTTCCTTTATGTACATAATGTTTTGGGGTATTGGTGCGAATTTCGTTGGTTGATACTGGGCAAACAAAATGGTCTTGTCCAAGAGGTATTGTATTGATCCATAGAAGATGAACTCGTTCGTTGATGGGTCTTGGGTCTGTACGTTACTGTTTTACATGAATCGAAAAAAGACCTGAATACATCCTGTGCCGCTTTTGATTAGTGCTTTCGAGTATTTTCCGCTGTTGAGGTGATTTTGTGACTGGAAATATGTTTGATTTTGACGGTGTAATTGAACCTGGGCAATCTTGATAGCCTCCGTATCACCGGAAGGACTGTCCAAATGGACACCACTGTGTTGCCTGAGATCGTTGACTGTCCTGAACTTTGATTCGATCATCGACGTTTCATCTGACTAGGATTGGTTTTCCTCCTTCTGACTCTGCTGTTCCAGATATCTGATCGGCTTCGCTTCTTGATTACTCTTTGCTTGCTCTTCGGGCTTCTGTTTGTATTCCAGGGGACGAAGACGGTCCACACAAAACAAGCGTTGTTTTCCTTTCTCGTCCACTCTCTTGAATATACCCCTGTATTTCTCTGTGCTGGACATCTGATTACTCGAGGTAGGTGCCTTGTTCCATAATTTGGCCGAAGCGAATTTTCTCCATGTCTGAAACCTCAAAGCCTAAGGCACAAATGTGTATTTCACCCTCTTTTACCGTAGCAGCACCTAGACGATATGAATCTCTCCACTGCCGTCCATCTTGACCACGTAGCATGCAATAGCATGCGATGCAAATTGTTGTGATGGAAATCTGTTGTTGTTTGGTATCGCATCTCGCTCCTAGGAACGTTGTATAGTGGCAACTGTGTATGTTGTTGTTATCTAAGAGAGAGAAGGAACCTTAGGCGACAATGTGGCCTCCTCTGTTCATCTTTAGCGTCGTTTCGTCTTTGAAACAGCTGTGCACGAGAAATGTTAGGTACGTCTAGGTAATTCCAAGTCTAAACGTATATTCGCGTGTACGGCTTTGCAAAAGTGATATTTCGACGTGCACGGCATTTTAAAGGTGATGTTCCTCCGGACCTCGGGATGCCTGTTAGCCCCGCTAAAATGTCCCAATCATTCCATTTCCGCAACGACGATATCTTCCCTCGAAAGATCGTCTCAAGCTTCAGCCTACCGTGACTCTGCGCTCTACGACGTCCGATCCAGGGCGTTCACTGAACCGTGGAATAGGCAGGCCGTCGCTCATTGAGGAATGCCCTCGGCAGTCGCACGAATTCTCCTAGATTGATATTGATGATTAATTTCTTTCGATTCCGGGTAGGGGAGTACGTAGTTAGTCAATCTTTCTCAGTTCTGGTATGTAACCGATCTACTGGCCGCCATTGGTGGGTGATATAACAGGGCCCCTTTTCGTGTAGCAAACGAGCAGAAAACCCGGGTAGACCAACTGCCCCGAATGGTTACAATCAACAATTACCTTATCAAAGGAAGATGTTGTATGCTAGTATGGAAGCTGCAACTCAGATCAGCCTAGTTAGTCAAGTTTTCGAAAGAAAGAGCTTGAATCCCTTTCGAAGATTTGGCGACATCAATGTGAAAGAGAGTATTAATTTATTTCTTTATCCACTTCACTACATTATTAAGAGAGTGCTCCATCATGGTTACTAGAAGTCCACGCAAGAAATCATAAACGGCATCAATCGTAAGAGAGCGTGTTCTTCCATCCCATCCCATCCTCTCCATCGAATTCAACCATTAGCCGACCTCCCCGCCTGTTATTTGTTGCTTGGACTCCATCTTCACCTGTTCTCCTCCGATTCCTCTCGTTGCATCTATCATTCTTAATGACTTTCGACACTTTAAAGGGCCTGAACAGCACCAGATAGAGCGGAAGAAGCGGCAGCCTGTTGATTGGCAACGGCACCAGTGGTGGCACCAACAATGCTGCCCAATCCAGCGAAGAGAGTGTTGACCTGGGTCTGCAACACCTGAACGATCATCTGGAGTGGCAGAAGGGCGGCAACATTCATTTTAGTGCTAGCCAAGGCCGTCTTGGCGGAGTTAACGAGAGCTGTGAGGAGGTTTTGGAGGGCCGCAGAGAACTGTTGCATTCAGATGAGCCAGTGCTTGATATTTTTAGTGGGTGAGATACTTACAGCAGCGACAGCGGTAGAGATGGCTTGGACATCAGAAGCTGCGAGGGTGCCAGCAGTTCCAACAGTGCTGGTAATGACACCGGTAACGGCTGTGATGAGAGTGTTGACGATGCGAACGAGAGTAGTGACGACCATCTGTAACTTCATTAAAACCCACATGTCATTGATGGTCGAGAAGACTTACAGTCAATGATGCACCAGCTCCGGTGTTGATGGCCTGGACCTGTGTGAGGAGGCCATTGATAGTCGAAGTCAAGCCATTGATCTGAGAGACGAGAGCTGTGGGATCGATGGCTCTTTTCTCGACAATTGGAGCTGCAAAAGTGATGACTGCCAAGGCAAGGATGATGGCGAAGACGGCGCGGAAGCTGAAGGAGAACATGTTGATTGATTTTTGTTGTGGTTGTTGTTTGGTTGGTTGTGAAAGGCTTGCGAGTGATAGAAGAGTGAAGAGTTGAAGAGTTGATGAGTTGATGGTTATGAAAACAGGTGGAATTTGAACTGTCTTAAATATTCAACATCGCTCGTATCATGAGTCGCTGGTCAATGGCTCTCTTCGCAGTCAGTGTTCATCATTATCCTAATCCATCATGGCTCTCGACATCAGTGAGCAAGTTCTGACAATTCCAAAGTCTGCTGTGACTGCATGGTGACTGATTTGTGAACATAACCGTACGCTCGGAATCCTATCACCTCTGAGCGAGCTCTATTGACGGTCCTAACAATGCAAGTATGTCAACACCTAGTAAGAATCACTCGAGCGGTACCTGATTCCAACACCAAGATCTGCAAAGGACCCCATTGGAGATATTACAAATCGGCTAGGACAGTTCTTGTATCCAGTCTTCAGCCAATCGATAATGGTTTATGCATGAAAGTGGCTGATCATAACCAAGGGAGTGTCGAGCGGCATCAATGTGACAAGGCTGTCGCTAGCGTACAAAAACAGACACTTTGGGCAAGAGCTGAGCCTTGTCGCGGGAATCACCGCAGTCCGCCGTATGATTCTGATCAATGAGATCGCTTTTGCGCCCGCGCAGTGCAAAATAGCGTCTTGACAAGACGAGATGTAACTATTACAGGCATCTGCTCGACTAAATGTGTTTAGATACTACCCAGAGAAGCTACACTCCGTTTTTAGCGTAGACTAAGTTACAATACATGGGCGCAAAAGCGATGTTACCGTGTACTGAAAGGGCTTGATAGGATATCCACGGTGACCTGTATCTAGGAATCGAATTTTGATCAACGTGGTTGCGAATTACTATTTTCATTTCCTTCACCACATGTATGGTACTTTGGGGGAGAGGGTCGTTACTGATAGAGTTATTCTTCCAGCTCTTTGAATTTATCGTAGGCGGGGTCCTGGTTCTCGGGCTCGCGAGGCTTAAAGGTGGGTGACAGCTAGAGCCGGACAACGTTCCTCAGTAGAGTCATGGCTTCATACTTCTGGCCACATGAGGTGTAGAATGGCATCTGAACTCGTCACTAAATTTCATCAAGTCAAGGTTCGTCCAGACTTGGGGCGGAGACAGGAATTACTGGGATATCAATTTGATATTCTTACTTGGGAATTTGGTACTTGGGTCGTTGTGATGTGGAGTATGTTAAGTCACAATCTGAACAAGCTCGAACTGCATACAATATTCACTAATGGGCAGTTTGATATTCTTACTTGGGGATCCTAGTACTTAGGTACTTGGGTCGTTGTGATGTGGGGTATAATTAGTCACAGTTTGAACAAGCTCGGAGTGGGTTCAGTACTTACTGAAGAGCGATTTGATGTTTTGACTTTGCGGTTCTGGTACCTGGGTCGCTACCAGATGTATTCTATCATGCTAGAGGAATATTTATAGTAAAAAGACCCATCTACGCCTTCGGGCAAATGACTCGAGAAGTCCGCCACATCGGCGTTATGGGATCTTGATAGTGTCAGTAGTAATGGCCAAGCAAATTGTTCAGCTTCCATACATTAGTTAGCGCCGTGACATACCTTTGACGAGAAGGAAGATTTGAAAAAGGAAAAAGCTCGGTACCGAATTGGCTGATCATCTACGGAAGAAAGAGCAGTCTGTGGTAGGAGGTACTGTAGATCCAGTCCAAGAAAGGAGGCAGGGGATGAGCGGACTTCGCATTGAAGAGGAGTCCTGCAACGCTAATCCCGAAAAAGCATTGCCCATGTCGATTTGGAATGGCATCCTCGGGTGGGACCGAGGTGCATGATCTAGACGAACAAAGTCCCCATCAACCGCCGAGTCTGGAGATGAGACGGCGTCCTGATGTATTATTCCGGGGTCTGTTCGCATCGTTTCGTGGAAGACGGTGGGACTGGAGGATTCTGGGTTTTCTTTTGTCCAGCCGCGGTAGTTGGTGAGGTTGGATCGCAGACGGTGATGTCATTCTTCTTTGCTAAATGATCATCCAGATACTCCACAGGTACTTGGAAGTAGATATTGGACGAGTGACAAATATTCTTCACATCGGATGGCTTGAATGGCCATGGGAAAGAGTCAGGAAACAGTGGAAACCGAAGAAATACGTAGAACGAAAAGGGTAGCCATCGAGGACCGATGATTTTCGCTGTGGACAAAGGAAACTTACTGTTCAATCCGAAAAACCAGAGAATATTACTTCCGAGAGTCATGCCTAGGGATGCTCAGATGAAGATCAGGCAGATCTTCTCCCCACAAGCCTGTGAGCGACGCCCAGATTGAGATCGATGTTCAAGTTGCTGAAATAGATAGTGGATATTTAAGAGCTTTCCACAAAAAGGACTCTTTTCAGGACAAGACTTTGATGGCAAGATGCTATCGTCCTCTCGTTTACCTTCAGAGCATGTATCCAGCTTCCCGTTGGAGTAACAATGAGAGATTGCGAAGCCCGGGCTGAGTTTCGCCTGGACGGTCGCGTCTGTGGACATCAGCTTCGAGAGTAAGCATATGTCCAGTCATAAACGAAGCTGCGCAGCCCCGTCGTGCCGATGGAGTTGTGCGGCTTCGTTACCTGTTGGATAAAAGTCTGGACACGGATGTCACCAGGAGAAGGACGATGGCAGCAGGAATCGGAAAGGGGTTACCGTGCTAGTTTCTCTGCGTAACCTAAGGCACAGATGGTGTATTTTGACGTCCGCTTCTAAAATAAACTCGACGCATTGACAGGAACAACCAAGACTCAACCAGGCTTTTGAATATAACCCGGTCTGGTTCTAATGATAGCTTTTACTATAAAACCAGTCATTCCGTTTGAATGCAAGCGGTCGATCTTTAGAATTATTTAGAGTGAAACAGTCCATTTGATGTTCCTCCAGCCCTAGTCTTGCTCTTAGTATAGTAGAATTAGCAGATCGTACGAACAAATGAATAAGCGTTTGTTCAATGTTCGTCCGACTCTTAGGGGGTCAGGGGGAGCTTGTGAGTTGTAGCTATGTATGAACTTATACAAAGATTTGATGCATCGGGTCGATTGGTCTAGTGGTATGATTCTCGCTTAGGGAGCACCCTGAGCTTGCCGTCTTGAACGGCAGCTGGTACACACCATGCATGCGAGAGGTGTAAGTTTGCTCTATAATTGCTACGTTGACCACATCTAACCCATATCAGCCCGCGTTCGAGTCGCGGATCGACCCAATATCTTTTTTTTCTCCCTCACACCGGCTTGAGGGTCATTTTGATTTTTAGCTTTTCCAACAACTCGCAGCGTGATCCCCGAGCCTGTCTCATCCTTCTTGAAGACATAATTCTTGCGTATCATTATATTTGCGATACTGGTAAGTGGTCACGTATCATTCTCATTTTCTTAGTCTTTCTTTTGCAATGCCCCAGGGTATTTTTATGAACACCAATCCAGAGGAACCCCTACGATGTTGCAGTACTGGTCATTTTGAATTCTTCAACTGTTGACATGGAAGTTGATCTAGCTAACCTTACGTGAAACAATTCGCACTTATAAGGAGTCGTTCCCAAAGCCTCTCGAAGCCGAAATTACTTAAGGTTTAAACTTCTCCGCCACGTTTTCTCCTTCGTTCCCCTTCTCCCAACCCCTTCAATCGAGCAGTCGTCTATAGAAGTCTTCATTTCGGTTCCATCATCCATAACCAGTCGCGAATCGTAAATCGTATGCTTCACTTGCCTATAGACAGGATTCGGTGATGCTCAGACGAAACAGCGACCATGAAAAGTTTCTCCGTCTCGGTAAGAAATGGTACATCCATGCTTCGCTCGACAAAGTTGACGGTGCGGTTTCATCGCGGTAGTTTCGAATCTACACTGGCGACACCCTTCGTAAAGGCACTGCCGTCAGGCAACATTTCATCGGCCATGGTGTACGAATTGTTGCTGAATAGAAGGATTAGATGGAGATGAACTGAAGATCCTACCAGATGTGAGGTTAGCATTCAGAGGGCACCGCTAGTTTGTTTGTATATTGTTGGGTGATCAGCCGTCATTATGCTGACCACTGTTTTAACAACGAAGTTGGCTCGGGTTATCGCGTCAAAGATTCTCTTGATCGTGAAGACCAGCTTGAGGTTTGAACTAATCACGGACGTGAAAATATACTCGCCTCGAAATCGAATCAACATTGTTCAAATAGATTTTCAGCGAACATACTTTTGCCAAGAATGCAAGAAAATTTCATCGATATCAATACCCATCCTGTATGAAAAACTTGAAATGAAATCATAACCCTCTTCTTTCAGAAAATGAACAACGGAAAAAAAAAACCACTACGAATCAACTATTCCAGCTTGATTTAAAAAAGGAAAAAAAAGAACTTACCTTCCTAGCAAAGTCCTCATTATAATTTTTTGATCTAGAGATCAAAAACATGCAGCTAAGATACTCTGGAATTCGGTACGGCGCCATGGCACTCCGTTATAGATGCGTGATTTAGGGTAATAGTTATTGATCAGAGTTTATGCAAGCTATTTGTGAAACAGGCCTTTATTTCTTTCATCTCTAGGAGTTCTTGTTTCCCGCTCTACCAACAAGTGTAGTCTAATTGCCGTATCAGACAGCAAGACAGATTCCAAGAGCTCATGCTGCAAGCGTACCATTCCTACAACCAGAAGTACGGAGGACAATCAGCTCTAACCGCAGCGGTTTTTTTGTGCCTCTTCATTTGGTTCTCCGCATTATGAGCATTTGGGCTGGCAAAAGCGGTACTATGCGTTTCACATGGCCAAGCCCCTAAGCTGTTCCTCTAGATCTGCAGCGCGACTAACGCCCTCAACTGCCTGGTGATCTCGTCCTCCAATTGGGGCGCCGCACTGCGGACAGCGCGCCGTTTGCATGGGCATACCGCATTCACCGATAGTGAAGGGGTGTCCGTTGGAGCAGTAGAACTACTATTTATCAGCAAGTTGTCAAAATGATAGGAAAATCGGCAGACATACCCAATGTCCAGTTCCGCGGAATTCCGTGGCCATAGCGGCGAGAACTTCCTTCATCTCGTCGCTGGTGACCGGATCGTAGAAGGTACCGTTTTTCAACATCTTGTCAATCGCCGCAAGCTCGGTGTGGATGGCGCGTGTTTGGTACTTGTAGGTCTCGGACAGCTGCTTTGCTTTGTTCATGTGATCGAGGGCCAAGCGATACTTTGTACTTGCCTGTTGATCGTCTGCATCCAGGAACTGACGCTCCAATGCGGTATACTGGGCATAGAACATATGACCTTCAACCTCTTGGAGGCGGTTGGACGAAGCACCTGCCATCGCGATCAATTGCTCGCAAGATTGCTTGTTTTCAAACAAGTCGAACGCGAAGTGTCCATGTTGCTCATTGGTCGAGGCGTATTGACAAAGATTGATGACATCCGAGAGTGTAACGAGATCGGTGCGGAGGAGTAGCGCCATTGCCAGGACAGATGCCCTTGTCTGTAAAAGACTGTCACCTGAATTCAAATCCGAGTTGACACCTTCAAGACGTAGACGTGGGTTTTGGGTGAGCGTGAGCACTCGCTTAAATGGCTGCTCTTCTATGCTGACCATCGAAGCATAACGGAAGACGTCGACTCGCAACTTTAGTAGTCCCTTGTATCTTGAGCCGGGGAGCGACCACAATGCTTGGGCTTGGTCTCGAACACTTCCAGGAAGGGTGAGGCCATTGATGGATAGTGCTTGGATAGCCTTTCCGTCTTCTTTCTCTGGAAGAGCATCCTGTTCAGTCTGAAGTGCCTTTGCGAAAGGAATGTACTGAGAATTCGACCACACGATGAAGCGCTTGGTGGCTTCATCAAGCATAGCTCTTCTGATGAGGCGTCCGTAGCGTCCGATGGACCGAAGCGAGCCACGACATGTTGCACAACGCTTGATCTCATCGATCGAGAACGGGACCGATAGCGTCTGCTTGACCCCAATGATCTTTTCATCATTGTCCATTTCGTAGTATTGGCTCATCGACATCTGAGCGTCCATTGACTGTGCAGTCAAGAAATGGCCGCAAGGCGGAAATATACACGGGTTCGTATCCAGATCGACCTCCTCATACGTGGACATTTCGATAAAGTCGACCGTCGTGGCCTTGACATCATCATCTGAAGTACAAACTTGGCAGAACTTGACTGAAGGACAGCCCTCGCCACAAATTGATGGACCTGTAAATCGTTAGCTATCGATTCCCGAATGGTCTTGTTATCTTGATTGTCGATCGATATCCCTCAATTGCTGACATTTCTGGACATCAAATCGCCAGAGATTTAGGGACATCGATCTCGAATAAGCCACTCGATTCGGAGACACCAATTCGAGTTTTGATAGAATTTGAAGGAATGAGGCAGAGATTGGGATCAAACGTACACTGATGCCCACAAGCCAGGAGTTTACTGCAACGCTTGGAGCAAGGAACGTGATTACATGGCGCACTGCATGGCATGACACATTTGCTGTGTTCACAGCCAGAACTGCAATTTTCATCTGCGCAGGGAGTGCAAGGATCTGAACAAAGCTTGCGGCAACGGGAGTGAGTGCAAGAATTGGTGCAAGGGCTCTTGCAGCCAGGGCAAGGCTCGTCTCCATGGCAAGCTTGGTTGCAAGAATGGCTGCAGCTCGTGAACGGACGACCGCAGATTTGTTTGCACGCATTGTGCTTGGTATCGTAGAGGATGCTACTGCCATCAAGCGTTCTTGTGGTGCAATGATGACAATGACTTCTGCAGGGATGGCCACAGGGCAGAGTCATACCGCAATTGGCCTTGCAAGAATACATGGCGCTTTCCACATCCTCGTGGCATTGTACCTCGATGGTGTGTCCGCAGCCGGGAATGCTTCGTTTGACCTTGACCTTGCACTGGACCAGGTCGAGGTCTTGTGATTGCCAGCAGGGTAAATCTTTTGCCATGTGACCACAAGGGAGCATTCTGGCCGAGTCTGAAACGTTGGCCTGGCACTTTGGCGGGCACTTGTCTCCACAATGTTTGGGACAAGAGTGGTCGCATCCCTTGAGAGGGCGTGGACATGGCTCCATACAGTGCACCGCGTCATGGAGCACCTGGGAGTGACATCTGGATCCACAGCCATGGCCACAGTGCAGCCTATCGTCACATTTCAGACCACAGCCACCCTCCGGAGAGAACTTTGAAAAATCATCGGGAGTTGTGATGGAGATGGGGGTATCGGGATGGCGCGGGCATTGTAGTTCGAGGCTGGCACCAAGATTGCCATCCTCTGTCAGCATGGCCGTGATCTCTGCCCACATTGCCACTTTGGCACTTGCCGATTGAGAATTTCCGATGATGACCATGCCATGTTTTGCTCGGCTGAGCGCGACGTTGATACGATTCGATGTTCCCAGGAAGCCGACTTTGTTCTGAGCATTGCTTCGTACGAGAGACAAAATGACCATCTTTGCCTCCTCTCCCTGGAAGTTGTCTACAGTAGAAAGTCGCAAAGCCCGCAAGAGGGTGGTCTGAGATACAGATTGTGCCCCAGGTGGGCCCTCGTTTATCACCTCCTCCATTCCAGCTTTGCCCAACTCGGCGACATCTCTGTCACTCAAGACAATCGCAAAGGCGCTGCCCAAAGCATTTCGTAGGCGTTGCAATTGACCGAGATATGGAGTTAACACGGCAATGTCTTCCGGCCGATAAACTCCCTGATTGACAAGATGTCGAACCAAGGCCGCCGTCATCTGAACTTCGTAGGCATTGAAATGCGATGTCTGATTGGCATCGGCTTCGTCACCACCTTCCGGCTTGGTATGATCGAGCCAGAAGAGACGCTTTCGCAATCCAGTGATCTCCGGATACTCGTCCACATTCGCAGCATCCTTCAAAGCTGGATACATGGTCTCACGGATCAATCGCGAGATGGAAGGATGCATGCGACGCTGTGTCTCCAAAGTACTATAACGAAGACGCTGCATTCCAGGACCAGGATGGACAAGCCGCTCAAACAGAGAAATGTCGAGAGAGTATTGTTTTCCTTGCGGACAATCTGAGCGCAGCTCGTAGTTCTGGACTTGCGGTCGGAGCTGTTGGTGGTCTCCAATTAGGATAGCGTGCTCGACTGACGGCAAAAAGGTCGTCAACAAGTGAGCTTCCAAGACCTCGCCAGCTTCTTCGCAGATCAAAACCTTCGATCTCAATTTGCGCAGCATTGCCAAGTTACGTGCCAGACCCGAAGTCGTGAGTCCAATGATGTTTGCGGCACGTAGACATCGCAAGTCTGTCTCTTCTTGAATGGCATCGAGGCGAGCCTTGACGCTGGCATGGGCTGTTATAGCATCCAGCAGTTTTTGCTCCAAGTCCTCCTGAAATTGAGATTCCCACGAATGGTAAAGCTTGTAGCGCTCGGCTCTGGACATGTCAAACAGACGGCAGCCAGCGAGAGTCTTCACACTTCTGGGCGCAAGAAGACCTGGCCGACCTTGTGCGAGCCATGTGCCAAAGATATGCTGCGGGGCCTTGGTCCGCTTGTAAATGACCTCTTGGAAACCTTCTTCGTCCACGCTCAACTCAAACAGCTCGTTATGATGATGTGGCCACCGAAGCAGGAGGAAATTTTTCAATGCCGTTGGAGAATGTGAGTCGTTGATAGTGTTGAGGATCTCGAACTGAGGGTCCACCTCTTTCTCCTTCTCCTTACGTAAACGGCCGAAGGACGACTTCTCGTGTTTGGTTCGCTGCTCGGTTCTCGCGACAGATCGCAGATTGCAATCTTGCAGCACCTCTGACTTGCATCCTGATCCAATTCGGATGATCTGTTTAACACCAGCGTGGTGAAGATGTTCAAGAAGCTGATCTAAAGCATGGTTGGTGTAGGTGACGACGATGATTGGGCCGATATCATTACGTCCTAGGAGTTTTTTTAGTATATGTGCGTGTAATATTAGAATTAGTTGTGGTTGCGGACTTACCTTTCGGACCTGTTTGGGGAACACCTCCTATCATCATGTCCTTGTTGGCCAAAAGCACCTTAGTCAAAGCAACTCCAACGAAGGACTTGCCAGTACCTGGAGGGCCTTGAATGAGCGCCAGGCTACGGCACAAAGAGTCTACCAGAGCCTTGGTTTGGGCGTCATCCAAAAGCGAGCCGGTCTGCAATTTTTGGGCATCGAACGGCTGACCAGGTGTGAGAAAAAGGTCGCTGCTATCACTCATGAGGCATTTGAGATTGTATCGGAAGCCGCGCTTTTGCGTGTATGCTGGTGGAGTGATCTGAATATACTCCTCATCGATGACTGGAGATGGGACCAGCATATCCTTTAAGGGCAGTTCGCCAGTCTGTTTCATCTGCTTCAGCGCGAGCAGTGTAGGCTTGAAAGCAGGAAGCAAGATTCCAGGAAATTCGACCAACAATGTAATCGATCGGCCCGCTTGGCGCCGGCAAAGTCGTAGAAGCTTCTGTATATTGTCTGCATTTGAATCCTCCAGAATGAGGGACACATATCCTCTCTCCTTCGAAGAGTACAGTGCGCGAAACTGCTTCTCTGCTTTCACGTCATCGGGGAATTGACGACCGTGGTGTTTGTTGCCTTTCGGCTTGCTACCCTGATCAACTGTACAGAAGAGAATGGTGCCCGTTGCGCCTGCAACTTCAGCAAGACAGACCAAAGCATCAGGATCCAGTCGTTTCGATTGCAGCCACCAATTTTTCCGGGCTAATTCGCCATCAGACAGGGTGTTCTCACCAGATCGAGCAGGCTGATCGAAAGATATTTCTACCTTGAAGCCACAGCGTGGGTCTGGCACAAGCCGTTCGATTGCAAGATTGTTGTAAGAATAGGTTCTGGTCCCATTCCGCGAACGACTTGAGATTCGGTGCTGAAGCTTCTCCATCTCGGCTTGAACTGCATCACGAAGCTGCCCTATTGTATCTTCTCGCAAGAGCCTGAAATGTCGATCAAAGACACCGTCTAGACCTTGCACGTAATTTTCGTCAACCTTCAGGTGGGGAAGGTATTCGGCGCGTCTACTGATGATCTCATCAAAGGTGGGCATAATTTCAATCCGAGTAATGTCTCCGAAATCGTTGTTATGTCGACCACCGGCTGGCTCTCGCTGCATGACGAAAGAAGCTTTGGCAGCTTTTGCGCGCCGAGCTGGTGTGGCAGCTGGTAACTCTGATCCAAGTCCAAGGCGATACTGGACGCGTGCGAGCAACATGCTGGCCTCGTGAAGGTCTGGCTGGTCCTGAAATTTATTGCGCTCTTTGATTAATTCGTCGAAGGAATTAGCAATCGGGTGGAGGGCTTTGTTGACTTGAGACTCTGTCTTGATGTCTATAATCTTGGAAAGTAGCTGAAGAGATATAGTGAAGCATGTATCAATCTCCTGAGATTCGGCGGGGGTGTTTTTGAGACCTTTGATGACCAGGTCGTATAGACGCACAAGTCGCTGACCCTCAACACCATATAGGAAGCCACATATGACGGCTACAGGCTCTTCCATCAGTAAGGAAGAAAAAATCTCGGGATGTGTCAAGATATTGAACAGAGGAATAATTTGCTCGCGGAGTACGACTGATGGCAAAACCGTTCCAAAAGGATATTGCTGACTGGCCAGTTGCGCGACACGCATCAAGCCGCCTTCGGTGGCCAAAGACTTGACGACATCTTGTCGCACACCAGCTTCGCTATCGATGAGCTGCTGAGCGGCTTGAAAAAACTTGGAGAGTTTGTCGATGGTCAGCAAGGACTCTGATCCCTTCAGCTTGAAGTTCCAAGCACGCAATTTGGTCTCTGATGATGTCAAAGGTAGTCGTTCTTGCTGAATCCTTGAAGAAGTCTGATTTCGTGGGCCATCGTGGCTGTAGTGGCATTTGTCGCCGAATCGACAATTCTGTCCGCTGGTCCAGGCATGACAGGGTTTCCTGGGAAGTTTTAGTTCATATCTACCAGATGAGGCACTGACTCACTTTTTGTAGCCCGCCATGAAGGGCGGACGCTGAGTTGGAGGATTATGACGGCTGGGTAATGTGGTGACGAAAGTACGAGATGTTCGGACAATACAGCTTGACTAATGAATTGAAGTGGTGGTAAGTTGCATGCTCGGGGTGCGAAGAAAGATGGAACAACCTTCAAAAACAAGTGAGTTTTGGTGTTGATCGATGGCCGGCGAAGGACGTGGAAGTATTCTTTCTGATATCAAGCGGGCACGGACGCATCAACACCAACACGCAAACAACTTCCCCAGTTGCTGGTGCCATGTCTGTCGAAGGTCGCGGACAGGCGTAGAAATCTAGCT
The DNA here is from genome assembly GCA_003693225.1 of Venturia aucupariae. NCBI lineage: Eukaryota > Fungi > Ascomycota > Dothideomycetes > Venturiales > Venturiaceae > Venturia > Venturia aucupariae. The sequence continues at coordinate 14,773 of QWZN01000109.1, forward strand.
GTGGATCAAGAAGGCCATCAAAAGCAAACTTACGTGTCGCCCATCAGCATGATAACCACGTCTACAAGATTCGCGACAACCCAAAGCCATTAGATTTGTGAATCTGATACCTACCTTTTGAGCAAGATTTCTTCCATTGGACAGCCTGGAGCCATTCTCAATACTGACCCAAGTGTTATGGCGGCGTCTGTTCATGGGTGCTCCACTGATAGATTTTGACATGCAGTTATCCGAGGAGCGGCATACTCTTAGTCCGAGGTGCAGTCAAACATACTCTTTCTTGAAGGCTGGAGAGTTACTGCTGCTGCAATCTTACAACAATCTTGCAACCATTATTTGACTTCCCTGTAGGTCGAACCGCTCTCACCCAATTGGGAGGTCCTCAGTCCAGCCTCGATCATCTCCTAAGCATCGTCATCTTTCGTCGGAGGAGATGTATCGCTATCCGGGTATTATCGGCGGCACAAAAATTTGAACCAGCTACAGACAGTACGGTCTGACACCCAGGCCATAGGAAAATTTTCCCTCTCCGCCATACAAGTCCGAATTCTGTAGAGCTCCGTCCATTGCAGAGAATGGCCACCATAGGCACTGACCGTACTCTAGAGAAGCGGCAACAAAATTCATGGCACCTTTAGTTGCAGAAGTCCAGAGTTTGCGGTTATCTTCGAAGATGATCACTCTGCTCCAGAGTGCAGCATTCAAACATCATTCCATCCCACAATTGGAGAGGTTTCTGAGACTGGCTGACAGATGTGAAATGGTCATAACAACATTATTGATGCAAGACGGTCACTTCCCGCACCCAGAAAGCTCATCCGCAATATATTCTTCAATACCAACAAGCAGGGCACTTTTCCACAGCTCTTGTTGCAGGATCTTTCTCTTCATCTTAAACCGTGTCCTCAGGATATTGCGGGCCAATTCGTCGAAATACTGCAAGTCCTCCACAACGAAGGAGACCAACGAGCCTCAAACAACATCCAGATGTAATTGCGGTCAAGATATGCAGTTAGAGATTTCATATCGGTGGGATGACGTCGATCGAGGTTAGACTTCGCGGAAGTGAGGCCTGGGTATATGTGACAGACGGGCTCCTGCATACAGATCCAAACGACCGTGGATTGAAGGTGCGCATATTCGAGTTTGAGAGTACAGCAGGAGGCGTCGTGTCCCGCTGTTCATTCCGGGAGGCCATCCTTGGGAGAAAGCTGCAGGATGGAGATGAACAGTCGATAGGGAGACTGGAGAGCAGGAGTGCAGAGCAGGATTGCAGAGCAGAAGCAGTGAGTGGTTCAATCGCAAGGGGAGAGCTCCTTTTGGCAAAGAAGTGGTGTTTACCCAGGCGCCTGGAGTTGCAGGTTCGTCAGAAGGACCTTGCAGGAGGTAGCACGGGCGTGGTTTGAGGACACCGGACCACCTGCAGCATGTGGCGCTTGGGAGCTTGGGAGCTTGGGATTGGGATGGGGATGGGATCGGGGTTGGGGTGGCAAGTGGGCGAATGGTTGGGTCTCAGCTATCAAGCTGATACACTAGTTCCCCGGATCGCATCTCGTGTCAGGTACTTGTGCCAGTACGGTACACGGTACATACCAGCCAGTACGATACACGGTACATACCAGAAATGACCAGGGATTGTCGTAAGAATGGTACCTCGTAGGAGGTACGAGGTACTCGAATGAGGTAGCAAAGGCAAGCACATTGGAATACACCACCATTGATCGAGTCTATTCTGTGATCTATTCATCATCTCATTCTCTTCATTGCACTGGCGATTGACCTGTCTTGAATCTCTGATCGTATTCTACTCGTTCGTACTCGAACAATAGCACCGACAAGCGAGATTGATTGTCGCCCGCCTCAATAGCGGTTCCCACCACTTCTTCACCGCCGAGAAATAACACCCCACGAGAACCACTCACTCATTGTGCTTCTCTATACAACCACCACTCGCTTGCCTGCCACCAAACGCTCCCTCACAGCCATGCGCTTCCCATCGTAGTCGCCCACCCATTGCGCTTCGCCGTACCACACTCATTCGGCTTTTCACTGGCTTCTCGACGAAGCTAGAACTCCTCGGGAAGGAAGGACAACGAACAACGAACCACGAAGACGCTCCTCTACAACTACAAACCTGCTTTCTTTTAACCCGCGTCAACACGCCCAAACTCCATATAATCGCGCCCAGCTGGACTGGACTGCGTATATACACCATCGTTTTACCACACCTCCCATTCACGATCCAAAATGGGTTGCTGTGGACAGAGAGAGAAGGGTGCTGTTTCGGAACAGCAGAAGTGGGATTACATTGTATGCGATAAGACAGGCCACTACGATGCGGGCCGTAAAATACAAGCAGCTGGAATCAGTACAATATCCTCAAATGAGATTGACGTCGTAATGTTCTCGGCAGTTCCTCTTGCTGGACCGCCCGAGAATAAGCGAGAACGATGTTGATTTGGATATCAAGAGCTGATTCTGGCTGTTTGTTGGCGAGACATTAAATCGACGGCCTCGATCTCTGTCACTCAAGTCCGTGCTGATACCTTTTGCAGACACTCTCCGATTTCAAGGCAAAATCTTGTGGTCCCTTATTCTCCTACATCTGGTTATGGATCCTCATCTTCATCACCATTGCCGTCTACACGGCCGACACATTCACTGCTGTCAATTTGATCGGCTTCAACAAATGGACCAGCGGTTTGACGCCGAAGATCGACCTGAAAGTCGCCAAGTGGATCTTCTCGGGCTGCATTATACTCTCCTGGACGCTTGCCATATGGTCATGGATCATGGCTTTCAAGACCATACGCCGTGGTTGTGTCACTGACGACTATTTGGACGACTTGGCTGTTGTCTTGCAAAGTATCAGATGCGGCACTGGGTGGCAACGATTTCTCGTCTTTGCAGAACTGACAAAAAGCAAGAAGAAAGTGTCGTGGATTGCTTTGTTCGTCTATTTTCAACGCAAAGGTATGTGATCCCACCTCTCAAAGCCAGATTTCGTGTACAAATTTTCCGGCTCGAAGACTGACAACTTGCTCACAGGAGCCATCCGCCTTCTCGCCGCAGATGGACCTCGCCAGGTTGTCAACGCCATCACCCTGTGGTCGGTCGTCAGTTCTGAATTGATCAATGCCAATGCGGACAATGTCAAACGAAGTGGCTTTGATCAATTCTTCCACAATCTCCAAGTGCTCGGCGAGTCAGACCAGAAGCAGGTCATCGTCTTGTCAACTATGGCATTCACCCTGATCATATGGGCTTTGTTCATGCTGTTCTTGATCCTGGCACTCCTTCTCTACATCGTGTTTCTCTGGCATTTCATCCAGAATGAGACCCTCACTGGGTTCTGCCGCCGGAAGGTCGAGACACGTCTTGCGCGAATCGTGAAGGCAAAGACGGACAAAATCCTTGCGAAGCAACAGGCCAAATGGGAGAAGATGGAGAGAAAGGGAGCTTCTCACATCTCTCTTGCTTCCACCTTACCTCCCAAGTTTGCCAGGCAGCCTACGCTGCCGACTATTGGAGGGTCTCCCCCAACAAAGTCAGACTTGTTCCGTAGCGATTCCTCCACTTCGACCTTGCCATTGTACTCTTCAGAGCCTCCGACGCCTATGGACGTGCCAGGAGGTATGCGTCGTGTACCTACTCTGCCAAACATCACAGAAGCAAGTGAAAGACCCTTACCGCCATCGCGTTCTACCACTGGCCTGACCGATGCAACTTATACGTCCAATGCTCCTTTACTGAGCCAAGCCGGTGGCATGGGCTATGGTGGACCACTCCCCCGACCGGGAACGAGTAACTCACAGCGCACTTTCAATGGCTCGCTGCAAGGCCAAGGGCGACCAGGTTTGCCCACGCAAGGACCGCCAGGCCCGCGACACCCACCTCCGGTGCGTTCAAATACAGGGCCATATACTCCAGCTGGTAGTGGGCGACCACTTATGGGCTCTTATGACAACCACACGCAAAGTCCGGCACAACATGGTCAAGGTGAATCTTACGAGCGTAGTGGAAGCTACGAAATGACTCCAGTCGAGTCCCGAGGATATGAGAACGATTACTTTCCACAACAACCGCAACAATACGGCGCTTACTCCCGCGGACCGCCAAGAGACCGATCTCAAGCTCCTATTTCGGAATCAAATTCCGGCTTACCTGGTGCTCTTCAGATTGGAGGTGCGAGGAGAGATATATCCGCGCATGGTGCACCGGGGTCGCAACCTCATTGGCCACCGAATCAACGTAGTGCGACGGCGCCTGTAACTGAGGATCCGAGAGGACCGCCCAGAGGACCAGGTCCTGGATATGGGATGCAGAGAAGTGCGACGGCTGGACCTCAGGGCCAGGGACACTGGTGATGGTGATAGTTATTCGAGCAGATGGACTTGAGTAATGTGTAATTACGATTCGTATGAGTTTTTGATATACCCCGTTTTATGATTGGATGGATGATGGGGGAGAGGCAAAGGGTTTGGGAGAGGCATTCTTCTGTGTATATTTTGCATTGGTGAGGGATTGGCGGGTTTATGGAGAGGAAACGCTTGATGTATAGCTGGCGGTTCCTCTACCCACATAGAGTAGATTGCATTTCTCATGAAGCAGAATGTACGATTTTTTTGATTTTGTCCGTTTGAAAGCGGGATCGCTCGATTTTTCTGGTGGCCTTTGGCTTTGATGTGGTCGCGAGGATATGGTTGGGGAGAGTAGTAGGATACTGGATATATTTCGGTGCAAGACATCCAATCGGGCAGTGTTGTCCGAGATATGTCCTTTGCGATGTTTGGTGGTGCTGATTCACGTCACCCCAACCTCAGGCTCAGGCTACAGGGACTTGGACTCTGTTTCTTCCTCCTCCTTCTCTTCACTTCCCCATGATATACCCACCAATTCGCCATGGCACAAGCTTCTGCCTTGCTCAAGGCGCGAGTACGTCGGCCGTCGTATCTGAATAAACTCAGAAAGCCGGAAGACTTGATCGACTACTTTCCCAATGGTTCCTATATCGGATGGAGTGGCTTCACAGGCGTTGGGTTCGTACTACGAGCACGGTACTGTGCAGAGATGCTAACCAACGTACAGGTATCCAAAGTAGGCCGTCCTTCATGTGCCGATTTCCTCAACTACTAAGCACTCCTTTCCCGTAGAATGATCCCAACCGCCCTAGCCGAACACGTCGAAAAGAACAGCCTTCAGGGAAAGCTCAAATACAATCTATTCGTGGGAGCGTCTTCCGGCGCCGAGACGGAAAATAGATGGGCAAGGTTGAACATGATCGAAAGGCGATCTCCCCATCAAGTTGGCAAAGAGATATCCAAAGGTATCAACAACGGAAATATCAAGTTCTTTGACAAACATTTGAGTATGTTTCCTATGGACTTGATGTACGGATTCTACACTATGAATAAGAAGACGGGACCAGGCCAAGGAAACAACAAATTAGATGTGGCTATTGTGGAAGCAAGTGCTATCACTGAGGATGGAGGCATCATACCTGGAGCTTCTGTTGGAGCCAGTCCAGAGATTATTCAGATGGCCGACAAGATCATAATTGAAGTCAATACTGCGACACCTTCATTCGAAGGCTTGCATGATATCACCATGACCGACCTCCCACCGCGACGTAAACCCTATCTGATCATGGCTCCTGAAGACCGCATCGGTACACCTCACATTCCTGTCGACCCCGAACGCGTTGTTGCAATCGTGGAGTCAAACTATCCAGATCAGACGCAGCCAAATGATCCCGCAGACGCTACCTCCAAGGCAATTGCAAGCAATCTAATTGAATTTCTGAAGCATGAAGTTAATCACGGTCGTCTACCGGCAAACCTGCTTCCAATCCAGAGCGGTATCGGGAACATTGCAAACGCTGTTGTCGGCGGGTTGTCAAGCGGTGGTGCCGAATTCAAGAACTTGAAGGTATGGACAGAAGTATTACAAGATTCCTTCCTCGATCTTTTCGACAGCGGCCATCTCGACTTCGCGACCGCAACGTCGATTCGATTCTCTCCAGATGGCTTCAAGCGATTCTACGAACGTTGGGATGATTATGCTCCGAAGTTGCTTCTTCGATCTCAGCAAGTCTCCAACTCGCCTGAGATTATTCGTCGATTGGGTGTGATTGGCATGAACACACCTGTTGAGGTCGACATCTACGCCCACGCAAACAGCACTTGTGTCATGGGTAGCAGAATGCTGAACGGTCTCGGTGGATCTGCCGATTTCTTGAGAAACGCCAAGTACTCCATCATGCATACTCCATCTACACGACCAAGCAAGACGGACCCAACAGGTATCAGCTGCATTGTCCCCATGTGCACTCATATCGATCAGACCGAACATGACTTGGATGTTGTAGTTACCGAGCAGGTAAGTCGCACCCTTCTCAACACACTCCTAGTTTATGCTGACCATGATGCTCAGGGGCTCGCGGACGTGAGGGGCTTGTCTCCAAGAGAGCGTGCAAGAGTCATTATCGAGAAATGCTCGCATCCTGATTACAGGGATATTCTGAATGACTATTTCGAGATGGCCGAGTTCGAATGCTTGAAGAAGGGATGGGGACATGAACCTCACCTCCTTTGGAACTCTTTCGACATGCACAAACATCTCCATCAGCATGGGACCATGAAGCTTCCCAAGTGGGACCCAATTTTGTAGTTGTACATGGTAAACACAGATGGGCTTGATGGATATACTGGTCACTTCTTAGGGGAAGCAAAGTGCAATAGATGGAAGTTTTCTATAATCCTTCCCACTATTAATTAGCTACATAGGTTGGAAAAGCAAAAATTATACAGCATCCAAGTCAACGTTCAGTAAACGGTGCAGCTAGCAGCAACTAGCTTTATTACATCACTGGCCGATTAAAGCTCTTCAACGCTATCGTCCAAAATGCCAAATCACCCTCGGTTCTGCTTGGGCTTATCAGGGTTCCGGCCGTACCCAAGAATTTCTCTCTTTAATTGTTCTTCTGGTTCAGCCGTTCGCTGGCTCGGGTGCCGGCTTGGGAGTGGGTCTAGGAGTGGGCTTGCCGGCTGGAACTTCCTCCTCAACGGCTTCCTTGTTCACGGCTTCCTTGTTCACGGCTTCCTCTTCAGCGGCTTCCTTATTCACGGCCTTCTCGTCCACGGCCTTTTCGTCCACGGCCTTCTCGTCCACGGCCTTTTCGTCCACGGCCTTCTCGTCTACGACCTTCTCGTCCACGACCTCCTCGTCCACGACCTTCTCGTCCACGACCTCCTCGTCCACGGCTTCCTCGTCCACGACTTCTTCCTCGAGCTCTTCGTTAGCGGATGCAGCCTCCCCTGCGGGCTCTTTCTTGATGGGAGCTGGATTCGCTTTCGCCGGGGCCGGTGCTTTCGCAGGTTTAGCCTTTTCGGTTGGCGCGAGGACATCCCATGTTCCGTCAAAGCCTGCATGATAGTTCGCCGGTTTGGATCCTACAGAACTCGTCGTTAGCATACAAATGCCCGTTGATCAAATGCATCGCTCAGAACGTACCTCCCCGAACGTCCTCTGCCCAGGGTCTAAAGGGAGAGCTACCTTGAGGCATAGCGGCCCTCTCTCTCAACAACGATAGAGAGGAGGAGCCCGAGGATGGCCATGTTGGTTGAACAATTGGCAGAGCTAAGGCTAGTGACGGCAGGAGAAGAAGTGAGACACGCATCGTGGACAGGGAATTGATGACAATGATTAACGAATGACAGAAAAGAAGATGGGAGTAGCTGGGGCCAGTATCAGTAGCACGATTTTCAGGGCCGGAGCTTTATCAATACAGGCTAGAACTCCTCGGCAAGGTGGAATTTTCTTCATTTATGCTAAACAGATACGCACCGATTGTTTGGGCCTCGCCTTTTTTCGGAAGATAATATTAAGGCACCGCCAGTCGTTGCAACATCGGACAGTAATATCGATTTCATGACTGTTGGCTTGCGTGATTTGAGCTGAAATGCATCGGTTTTGCGATTAGGAGATTTGAAATAACTTAAATCGGAGCTTGGTTTTGATGAGATCTTGATTGTTAGTAGGTGAGGGAATATTATTGTGATCTAAGTACGAACCGACCATGCTTGACTGTCCGTTTCCATTTGATCTTCCGGGAGCTATTATTGATGGTGCTTTGACTTCTACCTGGTAGAGAAGCCTTTGAATAGCCTTATAGGCTATAAATCGAATTGAAATGCTGATAACCGAAATTAGTTCGAGGAGGGCAAGTGTATCTCAGATTTAAAACCTGCAATACAGTGCCTCATCTCCAGGCGACGATTTCGTAGTTGCGAGTTGGAATTGTGTTGAAAACCTAAGCTCTTTCTTAACATCCGCCGACCTTCACTCAGGGCCGAAGAATTGGTGATGCAATTGTTGGTGAGAGAGAGTGTGAGCCGATGTGACTTCAATCAAAGTTGCTCACGGTGCTACTAGTACTTAGTAATATGATTTTGCTTTTGTATAGTCACGTGAACAGGGACGACACAAGGCTCTCCTTCTTCGAAGATCGCTTCTTCAAGCAACAACAACCTCCATTATCGTGATCTTGACCCAAAGCTATATTGAGATGATATATCCATCGTTGTTATTCATGAACTTGAGACCAGTAGCCAATTACTTCCTCCCTGATGCTGACAAATAATCTACTGATCGAAGGCGAGAAAATATGAGATTTGATCTCAGCCTGGACGATTAGGAAGTACTAGTACGAAATGCTATTGCTAATTTTAATTTCTGGATCCCGCTGAAGCAAATTGGTTGTTCTCGAAAGAGCCTGGTCGCTGGTGTTGATCATTTTCAAAGAAAGAGCTTGGAATATGTTTATCAGGAAAAGGCACGCTTTGAACAGTCACTTACTCACTCACCACGAAGTGACGAGCTAACACCTGAAAACTCTTTAATAGGGTGGCTGGGCACAATAGAATTTCCAACCATGGCCAATGGGTATTGTTACAGAAGACGCGCTGTCCACGTGACCCTTGCCTTACTAGTAGTATAATCCGAGTTCACTTACCGAGTCCACTTTCCAAACTTTCTTCGTCTTACCACTTCCACTTTATGAGCATTACCTTCCAGGTCTCACATCTGTTCTGATCTTACGTTCACAGCGGCCAAGCAAATTTCTTCTCCTTTCTTCCATCCATTCACTCAATTTCAACACAAACGAGGTAAGCGAAAGCCTGACCCAAGCAAGACAATCGTCCTAACCAGTCACTAGTCTTCCAAGATGCCTCCAAAGCGCAAGCTGTCCGAGATGACTGCACCAGAGCTCTCTGAAGAGCCGCCTGCCATGAGTACCCGTTCAAAGCGCGCGAAGACGGTCGCTCCGTCCAATCCACAACAGCAGAGCATCACAAAGTCGATCGAGACCGAAGAGTCCAACGACACCAAGACTGCTTATGTCACGAAGAAACGTGCTACGAAGTCGAAGAAGAAAGTTGTCGTTGCCTCTGAACAGTCAATACCAACACCATCACTCACTCCATCTCCAATACCACCAAAAGTTGAACAGCCGCTTCCACCAAAGAAGAAGATGACTCAAAAGCGCAACACTGCGAAGAGTGTCTTGCCACACTCCAAAATCTCACAGCCTGATGCTACTTTGGCTGATGCTCCAACGTCGTCTCCTGATTCGACACCACCTCAAAGCCAGCAGCAACAGAACGAATCAAGGAAGGGGACTCGAAAGCGCACAGCCACCAAAGCATTTTCTACGCTCTCCACCAACTTGGATTCTGAAATCACTATGGCTCCATCTCTGACATCCTCTCCAGCTGAGCAGAAGCAGCAGCCTCGCACGAAAAAGCAGAAAATGACTCAAGGACGCACAAATGCGAATCCAGTCCCTCCACAGTCTGCTAGTCCAGAATCTACTATTGTTCCGGCAGCAGATGCTCCTCCAGTCGTGACTGAGCAGCAAGAGCCGCGTATAACTAAGCAGAAGACGACCCGAAACCGCAAAGCTGCCGAAAAAGTCTCGTCAAACGCTGCAATTCAAAATTCTGACCAAAATCTGGCTCCAGCTCCTGCCACAGTGCAATCTAAGCAGCAAAAGGCGCGCAAGTCGAAGCAGCAGACGACACAAAAGCGCGCCACCGAAGCAGTTCCCGTCTCTCCACCCATTGCGAGCGCGGAGATTGAAGACATTACTCTGCTGTCTCCCGCCGAACGCGTCGCCAAATTCTGGATGGACAAGTGTCGCAAGGTTTTCCCGGAAAAAGACGGATTCGAAGTTACCATCCATGCCTTGGGTGACACAGGCAATCAATCAAAACAGCAGGTCTTTGTCTGGGAGAAAGAATACTACGACGAGGCATTGCTCACCCGACCAAGCTCCAACATACCAGAGTCAAGGTATGACATAGGTGACGTGTTCAAGCTGCCGGAACCATCAAGGATGAACACAGACGGCACCCGATCATGGACGGAGAAAGATTGCGACTTCTTGGCGCTCGGTACCGTCCAGCCACCAGCCACGATGAAAGAGTATGAGCTCGCTGCAAAGAGTCTCAAGTCGGAGTTCGAGGAACGCGACGTCCCCATCCTCGTCATCGAGTGTCGCGGAGCTGAAGCAGACGGCCACTGGGAATGGCGAAACCCCAGCCAAACCGGCCTCAGTCGTTCCTATTCGCAATCTCCAGAGTCAAAAATTCAAAAGGCCCTCATAGCACAGATCTACACATTCGACGACATCAAGGTCAAGTATGAGCCTGCCAAAGGATGGTTGACGCAAGAGCAGTGCTTCTGTGCGACGGCCATTGGCGACAAGATCAAGTTCTGGAAACATGTCAGCCCTTATCCGCATTTGAAGCAGTGGAGTGGGACATTGGACAGGAAGGTCGACGAAGAGTTGTTTGACGAGCTCGTGGGCGAGATGCTTGATGAGGTCAAAGAAGATGGGTTTGAATTTGCGATGGAATGGGACGGTAGGAAGAATTTCACTCTTGCCTAGGTCGAAAACGACATCCGCGCGTGTCTGGCAGCTGGTTGTTTCGATCTCGCTGGTTGAGCTCGGCGAAACTCTTCCATTCTTGATATGGATTTGAAGGGGTGAAAGGAAAGGAATGGAATGGAGTGAGCGAGGTCGGAAATCGAAGGCGAAAGTTGGGGAGAAGAGGATAAAAATGATACCCAGCTCAGCACGTTTTTTTGCTGCAGACTTTTCAAGGCTTTGGCCAGTTTTCGGCCAAAAGCTACAGGATATTTGGAAGGCGGAAATCACACGCCTATAGGAGCCGTTGAGCAATGCAGTCTGTTTTCACACCTATTTGACCGAACACTTCCATGGCCAGTCTGTGGAACAAAGTAATACATCTCACTCACCTCACCACAACGAAACCAGCCATTGTTCCGTCGTCCGATTAACACCTGTAAACGATACGATGTCAACCCGCGATTGACAGTCAGAAGAGCAATAGTTTGATCGTCAATCGCTTGCTAAAAAGAGAGCCAGAATCAAAAACGCCGGGGTTTCGCCAATCACTAGCATATCGAATAGAGCGCATATACCAAACGACTATGGCCAAGGTTGTTGAGGTCAAAACTTTGTTGCTTGGCACCACACGCACTTTTGCGCCGTGTAGCCGTCAACACCGGGGTCATTGCGCGCGCCTGTCATCCACGAGTTGTCCTCCCTGGCCAGGAACAAAATAGCTCGAGCGTTATCTTCCCGCCCTCCAAGTCAACGAGAGGGGTGCGTAGCAGCAAGTCCCTGAGTAAGGTCCTCCATCTTAGCAAATGAAGGCTCTGCCAGCCCGGTGTATGCCCCCTGAATCGGCGACGATAATGAGCGGATTCACTCCCGTGCGATCTGTTACATGTCGAAACCTAAGACCAGGATAAACTGCATCGTCATGCACTCTGTGGGGTGCACAATCAAGCGTTACTGTCCTCTTAATGCTGGATACAGCATGCTAACTGGCGCAATAAGGAAGGGAGCCGTATTGACAATCCAGCCAGGATTCCCCCATGACCCCGGCTATCGCGATATCATTTGGTTCGAGACGTATCTGCATCCGAGAAATACATACTTGAATTTTACTTCTTGCTGGAGGTCCAAGGTTGCCTCTTCGACTCCCCAAACTGGTACTGCATTGTCGTGGGAAGGCCAGTGCCAGCATTATTGACCAGTATACCGAGCCGACCGTATTCTTCTACTGCCTTGTTGACATTGCGTTTGACGTATATCGCTTTTGTACCATTTTTCGTTTATTGTTTCGTGGGTGGCCTCGAGGGCTTCGCCAGTTGTAGCGGAAAGGGCATCAGGGCGGATATTTTAGCATACAAAAGAGGCGCCTTCTTTAGTGAAGAGGAGAGTTGTAGCGCGGCCAATACCTATAGTGAAGAGAAGTTAGCAATTGTCTCAGTTGGAGCTTGATATTTAATGCGTACTTACCACTCGAAGCTCCAGTGACAATGGCCATCTTGCCAGCGAGGTCCGGTCATGGTGGGGTTCTGGAGAGGACCTGCTGCCGAACAACTATGAGCTTATTTATCTCAGGTCTGACTTCATTCACAACTGTGTGAGAGGGCATCTTGAAAGAGACCATACCTACTGGCCATTTGATGTTGTTGCAGTTCTCCCGTCTCATTTGGATGGTCGTGACGGGAAATACACCCAGTCTCAATTAAGTCTAGAACTAGAGCATTGATGATCTCCAGGCTGGTCGGGTACCTTACACTCCAGCTCACTTCCTTCATTCCCTCACAGTCTCCAGCCTATCGTACCAAGTGAAGCGCGGACACGTCTCCAGGTTTGTCCTTTGATGGATGACTTGTATCAACGCCAATGAGAAAGAAGGCCATAACCGCTCCTATAGAACAGGAACACGCACAGCAGCTTCGTCCTAGCTCAAATGGTGCCGCCTGCATAACAAAGCACAAACGGTAATAACGAGCTTGCTTATATACCATTACTGGCATCCAACAGATGGCGCTGCGTACTACGAAACCTGATAACGCACTGTACGCAAGCGCTTACAAGAAATGCCATACCTTCCTGAGTAACTCAACATAAAGTCTCTATATGTGGCTTTGATCCATGACATGATTGATACAGACGACTCGAGTACGAGAGAAATCCTCAGGACCACAATGGATGCTCAGGCGACTCCAGACCGGGTGGCAGCTTCGCCCTTTCCCATGCGGTGGAACATTGTATCCCTTCTCCACCACTTCAAAACGTCGATTTTGTTGAGAACATTCTGTCTTTCTACAGTTCAATAGAACGGCGAACAAGACGGTGGTACCCTGAATTGAAATTAGTAACTACTAAGAAACGAAAGAAGACGACTTCCAAAATGATCTCCGCACGATTCGAAAAGTACTACCGAGCGGGGGAGCCTCTGTTCACTCGAGCTGCTCTGCTTGATATCGCAACGCAAATCTCGAGCGGGCAACCCTTCATCCATCTCGACGATTTCCATGGCCTCTCAAGAACACAGCAAATAAGCCGAGTGCCGGAAAGGCTGACTTCTGGGTATGTATACAAGCAGTCATGCCATTGCATTGGTTTTACGAGACCCGATGGTCACCAACGTACTAACGAAGTCACAAGAAAATTTGCGGCCAACGACTGGAGAATCTGCATTGATTACAGGGGCTATGAGAATCTCACAAACCCCATGGGTCCATATGACGAGTCGGACATTGTTAAGGAACCCGATTATAACCCAATCAGCCTCAGCTACTATAGACCCTACGGCGATACATCAGGTGCCAACAGTATGGACCAGATCCGAGCTAACTTCAACACTCATGGCCATACATGGCTAGCAAGTCAAGAATGCAAAGACATCGTTCAGCCTCTACTCTCGAAGTCTGCACCGAAGATTCGAAAGATCGTCGCCTTCGCCCTTGGTAGTATGGCCTAAGCTGATGGCGAATGTATTCCACCGTGGACGATACAACATGCTCTCATCTTAGGAATAGCACAGGCACTCCAAGAAGCACACGGGAGATCCGATGCTTCTCTCAAGAACCTTTGTACACCGATGACGACAAACGTTTCCTCGGCGAAAAGGGGATCACTGTTCTCGAAGATCCCATGGCGTGCCTTGAAGTCGACAAAGAGACGCTTGTCATTTCCATCTCACCAAATGTCTGTGTCAAACAGATCATCACAGACCTGACTCGCCCGGCGGTCATGATTTGGGATGAAGTGAAAGCACAGGATACAGCAGAACATAAATGGAAATCGAAGATGATAGATGGAGTGGAGACGTTAGTTTCGTAAGTCGATTTGCACCTTTTCATTCTGATCGCTTTGCTAGTCGATGATTCCACATCATCAAGGCTGTTTAGAAGTGTTTGATAGTTGATAAAACGATTGAGTGCTGATTTGCTCACCAGACCATACACGACAGACCCGAATTCGTCCAGAGTCTGCGAAATGGTCAACAGCTACCATAAAATCCCATTCATGGGCGATGAAAAATATTTCGGAATGTTGGCCACATATATCACGATGGATGACCGGTCATACCTAACTACTAAGGAGAACTCTGGGCCAGAAATGTGATTTGGGGGCATCCACAGAAGGGGCTGGTTGATATGTCAAGTCCCTGCAAGTCTCTGCAAAGTCTGGATAGCATGAGTTCTCCTGTCCGAAAGTGGCCGACAAACTTCAGACTACTGCAGGCTCAGCATACTCACCAAGAGAGTGGGTGTTTTATGATGTCTTTGTAGAACCACTGTATGACGCCTTTTTATTTGTGCATGGTCGCGAACAGTATTCGTAACGCCGCAATGTCGCATACGTCGTCCTCATCCAACGAACTCATTAATTTTGATTTCAATCGGCGTGATTTCGTTTCCGTATTTATCTCGTTCTAGAGAGCCCCGGCATATTCCTGATGGCGTATCGTCACCTACCTTTTCTTATAGCGCATCATCGAGTACCTCCCACATCGCTAGTTCGCATTCAACAATAGCGTTGACATGTCAAACCCAGCGTTCGATACGAACCTGACCGACCTGAGTAAATCGTAATAATTAATAGAGAACGCAACCGTCTCAAGACACGCCAACCGAAAACGAAACGCGAGCGGAAAACTGTTGGAAGATATTCTCCAATTCTGATCTTGACACTAGCAATAATACTAACAATCTTAGGACCATTTCAAGCGCCATACCGAAGGTCGTCGTTGCCGTCAGCGTGCATGCAAGGTCACGCGTCGTGTCATCAATATGTGAGGCGGTAAACATCAACCAACGCGAACAATCATGAGGTGTCGATCATGGAGGAAAGTGACTACTTGCGTTGTATTCCGACGGGACGGTACGAGAGTGTGATGGAAGACAGGGAAGGTCATATGATCTTCCTTAGCGTCCGAGCACATGCAGTTGTTGGGGTCGGAACGCTGCACCTGTAGAAGTTCGGGCGGTGGCATACGATTTCTCACGTACCGCGACGCGGCCATACCACGCTGTACTCTTATCTCAAAGTATTATAGTAAACTAAAGATTATTATATAGCCTCTAAGGAGCGCCCTCTTTATTTAGGTAGTAGCCTTCTAATTATAAACTTCTAGTCGCGTAGAAGCGGTCTATAGATTAATAGTATCTAAATATAATATATTACTACCTCTATTATTTACTACGTTACTAAAAATTACTTTCTTTAAGAGTAGATAAGAATACTAATTACTAGATTTTCTATTCTTATAAAGCTTATTAAGATAGTAAAAGTTATTTAGAATTTATTTACGTATATAAAGTAGATAGAGAATATACTTTATCTCTAATAAGATAAATAGAGAAGAACTATTTTATACCTAAACTACTAAGTATTTATAAGCTCCTCTCTAGTTTACTAGAATTATTATTATTATTTCTTACTACTACTATACTATTACTACTACTACTACTATTATATTTTATTAAACTAACTATATAAACTAATTATATATCTCCTATCCCTTCTCTTATTAATAATATTTACGTAGTATAGTCTCGTAGTATATTAGTACTACGCTCTAGTATATTATAACTACCTCTAAGTAATAGAAGAAATAAACTAATTAGTATATTATAGCTAGTCGGCTAGCAAAGACTACATGGATTTAGTACGTTAGATACATTTAGAGCCCTACTAATAAATTTTTTGCAACGCCCTAGTTACTATACGAACATTGCCATATTATAGTTTACAGGCAAGGCAGGTCATGTAGCGATTGGAGGTTTGAGGAGGTCGACGAAAAGAAATACACAAAAGTAATACCTATTAAATATATTGGTGTGACAACAGACGATCATTGTAAAGGACGCGCTAAGCGACAAGCGCTGCTTGGTGGGCATTACAGGATGTGGTGGAAGCGCGAGAGTACCTATGTACTCATCGTTGATTAGATGACAACGCTAAAATTGCTACGGAGTACTTGTGCTTGAATAGGAGAGATCTCTTTGTTCGTTGAGCAAGTGGTATCTGGGTCGTTACAATATGCAGAAAGGAAACCCAAAGATTCAAAACTCCGTTTACGATGCTTAACCAATGACAAATGTGCGCTTCCTCATGCTGGCACTGTATGTCCTCGAAACAGCATCTTCAATCCGCTGACAGCCTTCTTTCTGCTCCCATTCTCTTTGCTAGCGGTACTTCCTCTCGAGCTTCCAGCCTGACTTGATGTGTGATGCTTCTTCTTCTTCCCTGCCTCCGATTTGCTGCTCTTCTTGGTGCGCGTGCTTCGTCTCGACTTGGTGTCATCCAATACACCCTCATCGATGAGCAGTTGTTCAGCGCCAGGTGTGATGAATTCACCGTCGACGGTGCTGCCCTGGCTTTGCGCTGCTGCATCGGCAATGCCCCTTCTCCAGACCTCAATTCTGTCAAGCTCGCCAGTCTCCAACTCTTGTAATGCGATTGGTGTTTCCACCTGTGCTTGCATCGGCATGCTCATTTCAAGTCCGCGCTCGTTCTCCTTTTTCTCCTTGATGCGTTGTACGATTTTGAAGCCTCCAAGCATGACGACGGTGACACCAATGGCGAGACCACCAGCGATCAAGAACTGTGGTGAAGCAAGTAGGGCTATCACGGCTGGGAAGGAGCCCTTCATTGCCATCAAAGCGCCTGGTCCCATCTTCGCGGCCAAATTGGAGACTTCTGCCAGTGTAAGAGCAACGGCTGCCATGGCATCCGGATTCTTTTGCAGATGCTCGATGATGCCTGTGGCGCTGTGTTGCAACGCGTTTGCCTCGTCAAGCAGCATTGTAATCTTACTCATCTTTTCCCGTATGATCACTTCGTCATTATAGGTGCGAGCAGGCAACGGGGGTGGGAGCTCTCCATATGCAAGATCCATATCGACACTCGATCGTGCGCTGTGAGCATACGAATGCCTTCGTTCCGTCTCTTTGCTGCCTTCGAGGAATTCGCCATCTGTGTGGCGACGTGTCAATTCAAGGCCTCGCGGATGGGGTGCATTGAGGCCTTGCTCGAATTTGAGGTGATTTGAAGTATGCCTGCTTCTCACTGAGCCGTGCTGAGAATCCCGGCGATGCTCATGATGGTCATATGCATGCTCGTTCTCGTAGACGGAATCTGTGTATCCCCTTTCCAGAGGCGGGCGGTCACGGTTGCTTTTCGCACCGTGGGGATCGCGTCTGCTTCGTGAAGCTCGGGAGGAGGCACGACTGGCATTGTCGTCCTCGAGTTGGATGTTCTTCAGGGCTTTGCGTGCATGCTTTTCTCGGTATTCGAGGTCTCGCGTAACAGCGATCTCGGCTTTACGTTCGCGGTACGAAGCCTTGGCCTCTTTGAAGACGTTGACAAGCTGCTTGCTCTGTGGAGCGTTAGACAAGGGAACGGCAATCGGTATGGGTATGGATACGCTCAGGGGCCGACATCGGGTGGAGCTCTTGACTCACAGTGCTTACAACCTTGCCGCTGTTATTGAAGACAGTAACTGTCTTGGCCACGACCATGCTGAAGGGACGATGGAGGAGCACAGAAGATCGAAAAAGGCGGGACGCGGAGTAGTATATAACGTGGTGGAACAGTGAGAGCGGTGACTGTTGGTGGAGCGTCCTTGCGGACAAAGCAAATGTACTGGAATCCCACGCAGAAGTATGTACACAGAATACTGATTGCGGTTATGTGAATGTACTTCACTAGAAATAGCGATACAAGAGAATTAATGTAAGGAAGAAAAGGAGCCGGAGAACGACTATAATAACTCTCCAGGATGGCTTGTCCAGGACAAGGTCGGGGAATGAAGGTTGAACTGCCGGTTGCGGCCTTTTAAAGGAACTTGGATGCAGATGTCGCGGCTACAAGAGGGCGAATTGGAAACACAGCCTGATAGGGAAGCCCTGTCTATATAGAGACGTGGCGTGGGTAGGAGGTCGGCGGCTTCGTGGTGGATTTCCATTTGCTTGGGCGCGTACCCTTCGTCACTTTGCATCCTTGACCGCTGTTAGAACTACTGGATGCCTCGCTGGGACTTCATGGGGGCAGGCCCATTCGTTAATTACCAGCCATCTCCTACGGAACCGATTGGAAGCAGGTATTCCCATTTTCGACCTGCAACTAACTCAATTACTGTTCTCCATCTGCCCAAATAGCTTTGACCTCATCCTCAGCCTCGTCTTTTCCACCAGAAAACCACGCAGTTTGCATGGGTCCTTCCGCAATTGATCCAATCAGCGACGGAGAATTGAAAGAATAATCTCAGAGTGTGGCGCATGTAAAGGAACTAATGTGGCGGTGCAGAAGGCGAAACCTTTTGGCACAGAAATCCCACGCAACTTGCCTGACCAGCAGCTCCCGTCGTAATGGAAACCACTCAGCAGTTCGTCGCTGTCCGAATGCCACCAATCACCACCGCTGTTCAGTCTCCGCAGCTACGAGTGAACCGTGAAGCGTTCGTCATACATGTTCGAGAGAGCTGGCGGTCTCAAGAGCTCATCACCAGTAGTCCGTCAACCGTACTACAAGCCCAATGATCCTTGGTTCTTTCCAATAGGTGCATTCTGACATGCCTGAATGCCTGCTTCGCCTAGACTCATGATCGTATCGCGAGCAGCGCTGTATGCTCTCCGTGTCGCTTCAAGGTCGAAAGCTCTACAGGTGCTTCCACTAGCTCTGTCTTGAAATGCGAGGGCTGAGCTATGAGGAGCGAGCAAACTCTTGGGAAATGGAGATTTGAGAGTTCTGAATATCCAGAAGCTGAGGGACACTTATATATATACTAGCTATTAGGCTAGCCCCGTAACTAGGGCCTTAAAGCCCTTAATTATAGAGCGAGGGATACTATTTTTTAGACGGGTATAATCCAAAGGATCGTAGGGGTACAAATAAACAAGTTGGGTATATAAATAGTACTCGCCTTGATAGATAGGAGTATATAGATGAATTGTGAATAGTGTAGATAATGGTGGTTTTTTTTTCTTGATCTATACTAGGACTTTTTTGAGTCATGTTTTCTATCTTTTCCTCCGATGTATTCGCTGATTGTAGAAATCAGGTGCATGGGGGATGGTGCTTTTGGGTTGCGTTTGCTGGGGTTGGGGAAGGCATGTACAGTGTCTTCCAAACTGGAATATTGAATGTTTCCAGTGGAAGAAGATTAGGGGTGTGACTTCTCTCAAACCAAAGATATTTCAACTGCAAGTTCTTAATTCGGCATCAGCATTACAGACCTTTCGCGCCACCCCCCCAAACACGAAAAATGCTCGCTAAGAAACAATCTATGCCATAATATCCTCCTCTTTCTCCCACGGATATATCCAACTCTTACAACAACGCGACAACAGCTAACCCAGCACCAACAAGCGCGCCTTGCAGACTAACACCAGCAGTAGGTTCCACACCAGCTGCACTGGTGGCAGCAGATACGGCACTGGATCCTCCTGAGGCAACGGTCGAGGCAACGCTTGTAGCGACGCTGGCGGCTCCGGACGTGACTGTGCTGAAGACACCTCCTGCTCCGGATGTGGCTGTGCTGAAGACGCCTCCTGCTCCTGATGTGATTGTTGTGGCGACGCCTGTGCCTACTGATGCGGCTCCGGATGTGACCTGTTCAATCATGAGCATTGGGCATATAAGAGATGGTAGGAGAATATAGGAGTAAAACATACAGTTGAGAAAACACCAACAGCACCACTGGTAACTGTTGTGGCGACACCGCCAGCACCTGACGTAACCTATCACGAAATCAGCTCGTCATTCGGACAATATGCTCGTTGAAGGAAACTTACAACGGTAGCGACAGAGGTAGCTACACTTTCTGCTCCTGTGGCGAGACTAGTTGCCACAGAGGCGACATCTGATGTTGCAGCGCCAAAGACTGATGATGCTCCGGATGTAATGACAGAGACGAGAGAGTCTAACTGGGGTTCTGGGTCCGCAACAGCGACAGCGACGGAGGCGGCCATTAATGGCATGAGAAGGTTGGAGAAACGCATGTTGATGTCGGTACGAAAGTAATTACTCTTTGTGATGAACTGAAGAGGTGAAGACTTGAATGTACTGAAAATGACAGAGGACGAGATGGAAGTCAAAGTCAAAGATGAAATATAACCAAAGAAGGAACAATTGACAGGCAACGCTCACGCCCTTACCCATATATACGTATCCCTACCCGATCCCAAATCTTGTTAGTTAGCTTAGCTCCAACGGGTCGATGCCAACCCCCTTAGAAACGACATCATTCCCCTCTCTCCTGCGAGGAAAAAAGTTACCAATGCGCTTGCGGAGAGACACAGCACAGCCGCGCTATACCGCGTAAGCATCGACGTAGAGCGTGGCGTAGTCGTCTAAATGCGCTTGCCAGAGTACCTAGTCGAATGGTTCGCCTCTCGACCAGAATAGCTACAACATTATAGCCTTGTAGGACCAGCATGCGTTGCGCGTCCGTTGTGCAAAGGCAAGGCAAGGTAGATGAACGGAGTAGAGATCTAGAAAGGGGAGATGCGCCAGGAAGAAGGAAACCTATCCCGACGGGCAAATGACTCGCATGCCTCAACGCTAACAGGCATGTGTACTCGTGCCACGGTGTATCGTTATGTGTGCATTGTTCAAGTTGTTGTATATCTGGCTATAAGAGCAAGTGCCAAGGATTATACAATGCCAAGACGCTAGACTTGGCCACAACGGACAGCGGACCGAGCTCCTGCACTCCATTTTTTCTAAGCCTCATGACGTTCGTTTTGTCAGCCATTTGAACAACCAACCAGCCTTGTATCCTGCCCTGCGTCGATTTTATCTCTCAGACCTTGCTGAATTGGGAGCGAGTAGATCCTGCACCTGTAGCTGTTCGTGAAAGAGAAGGTAGGTAATGATGGGGAAATTCGTAGTTATTTTCGACATTGTTGTACAGAGGGGTCTCGAAAAGTAATACCCAAGTACTTTCCCCCGAGGAATACATGTTGTGCCATGTCTGACAATGGAATACGAGATGAGCTTCTTGTGCTCTGTCCTACATTTTTCACCGGAGACATCTCTTCAACGAGTATTCTCATGCAAATGAAAGAGGTCATGTCATTCTTGAACTGACTGCTCCCAAATGCAATGTGGTATCTACTGAAACAATTGAATAAAAAGTCCAAGCCACCCAAAACCCATCACCCCTCGTACATATGGTTCAGACAGCATTTCAATCATGCTGGTTTACATGCCAGATTACAGGGAAGCTTCAATTCGTTAATAACTCATCAATCGAAAAAATCAAGCCTAGATACCGCGGAACTAGAAGTTGAAATGTTAGCATTGCCAAAAACGTTTGGAAGATACCTTATGTGCCTAATTTGAGATCGATTACGATAAATTTCTGGCCATTTGAAGAAGCAAATCTCCAGAAAATCACGGGAATCGATCCCAAAATGAGGGACAGCCATTCAGATAGCTGAATTCGCGCTTTCCAAGGCAGGGGCAAAATACAACTTACCATCCGCACAATCAGGAACCAAATGGCCCCAATGAACCTGAAAAGAGACAATCCGGCCACACTCCACAGCACAACAGACAGATACACCTTGGCCTTCAACTGTGCCTTTGCTTCTGTTTGATCAGAAGGGACCGTGACCTGCAAGCCACCAGTCTGCAGCACCGTTGCGCACAAAGCGAGGTTGCAGAACATCCACGCGAGGACAACGACGGATCTGAAACCCTTGTAATAGTCCTCCTGCTTGTCCTCCGCACTGGGGGCCTTCGGTGGTGGCTTGAACTTCGTGGCGAATACAGTGAGTTCCTTCTCGTACTGAGTGTTGAGATCCGCGTCCTCCAAAGGCACGTCAACAGTCAGTTTACCATCCTTGCCCACTGTTGCAGCACCGAGCTTTTCTGGCTTGGTGTCACCCTTGGTTCCCCATGTGATGTCATGCGTATTACAGAACGCGTATACGTTCAAGATGTTGGTGTATGTTGGTGTGAGAAGGATGTATTGAATAAAGCTCGTGAACATATGCCATGGATCGAAGAACAACAACGATATAACAAACCAGAGCACGTATGTGCTGGCCATACTGACGATGAGCGTGGAGAAGATGGTGTTGGAAATCAGGTCGCTGAACTTGAAGCCATTCTTGGTCTCGTCCTGCACTGAACGAACTGTGATGTACACGGAGGCGAACATCAGGTAGGCCATAATCAACACCCAGAAATACACCATGGTCATGTATAGTCGATTACTTCCTTGAGGTCGGTTACCGAGAGCCAGAACGAAACAGGTAATGAGCGTCGAAAGATAGCCCCATTCAAAGACAATGGACAAGATCCGTCCGGGCAAACCGAGCAATGTGTTGGAGCCGAGAGAGTTGGTAAGGATACGGAAGACCAAGAAGAAGTTACCTAAGGCGAACCAAGCGAAGATCATGTTGATGGTCTGGTACAGGAATTCGACATGGAACATAATCTTGCGGATGAACGAGTGGTCACTGCGGAAGATCTGGTAGGAGTGGGCCAAGGCGTACACGGCGGCGAAGAAGGATCCATTAAGCCAACGTCTTCGCTGAAGGATGAAATCGGACATCTCTTCAGGCACATCAGTCTCACCCGTCGAGCCTTTCACATATTGCAGAATCCAGGCGCAATTTCGCTTGGATACCAATTCGAAGCAGAGGATTCGATCTTCCGCAAGATACATGTTGGCAGTGAAAATACCAGCGTTAGCACCGTGCATCTTCTCTCCAGCAAAGTACTTTTCGAGAGGTCCATTTCCAGTCTTGTCGTTCTGCAGTGCAATGTATCGGTATGCCGAAAAAGCACCAGGCAACACAGAAATGAAGCCGAATGCGCTTTCTGTAGGCTTGTCCAGGATGTTGCTCATTTTGTATTCGAAGTTCTGCGTCGCCACGAGAGGATTCCACAGCTTCTTGCCGTGCTCGAGAAGCGCTTTAATCTCACCGCAAGCGCCTGCACACATGGGCTCCACATCGAAAGCTTTCCATAGCTTGTAAATCGAATCTTTGCCTGGACGGGTACCGGCATCGATAAGGACGCAAATATTCGGCTGCAGGACCTCGCCAAAAGCCTGGAAGAACCATCTGTGAGAGTTGATCTTCTTCTGGTTCTTTTCCTTCAAGCAAAACAGCATTTGGACTGGGGTAGTTCCACGCTTGACGCTGACCACGCCTTTCTTCAGGTCAAGGGTCATCTGACTGGTGTACTCGTAGATGTGCGCTGTGACTTCTTTCTTGTTGACGTATTGTTTCGCGATACCATCCTGGTACACGCCCATCGCAGCTAATAACGCTCTTGTCCGTGGATGAATCTTAGCACGACCATCGCTGACCACACAAACGACGATTTTCTTCCACGCATCTTTGCCCCAGGTCTTGCTACTTGTCCGCGAGTTCATGTATTCAATGTTCTTGATAACGCCCATCATTGTCCGCGCAAACAGCTCATCCTCTTCGTTGTACATGGTGACCACGATGAACAACTCGGTATGCCGTGGTTTTGCGAAAAGCTTCTGTCGCAGTGTGAAACGCTCCCCCGCAAAGTCACTCGGGTCGCACGTTGCCGCCGAATATCGCATGTGGGTGAACTCGTCACGCTCTGGAGGTTCCGCGTGAGCGACTTGGTTTAGTAACCTGAGCGCGGGTCAGTCAATCAATGATTCGGTTTCACATCCTTCTAACCGAGCCCGATATCGATAGCTTTGCTACAAGTTGTCTTGGTCGCATCGCCGAGATTTTATCATTATCAACTGCGGATTGAAGGACTCCAATTCATATGCCTACCTGGGTG
Organism: Venturia aucupariae; assembly: GCA_003693225.1. Taxonomy (NCBI): domain Eukaryota; kingdom Fungi; phylum Ascomycota; class Dothideomycetes; order Venturiales; family Venturiaceae; genus Venturia; species Venturia aucupariae. Next base: position 38,957 of record QWZN01000109.1, read on the forward strand.
GAATCGGGCAATCAAGCACCAGATTTCCATTGAACAACTGAACCTCCTTGACAGTCTTCCAACGTCTTATTGGCGCGGGGTTCGGAGCTGGGCTCGGCGTAGGCAGAGGGTATGGTTCGTCTGAATATTGATGTGGGTCTGGTCCGAAGGAATTCATCGATTGAGGATGTAACATAGGCGTGCTGTCCGCTTCGTCTTGCCAGTAATGCTGGCCGCCTTCATGCTGTGGAGAGGGATCGTACGGCGCATGGAAATAGCCTTCTTGGTGTGCGTGAGGGTCGACACTGTACGAGTCTTGGTGGTGAGGATAGGTACGATCGTATTCGTCATTGTGTCCATAGCTGTTACCGACATTCTCGACCGAGTACTACCAATCGTGTTAGTTTGACGGTAAAGAGCGCGGCGGGCCATCTTTCTGTGCTCCTTGAGCACTAGAATAACCAAAGCTGTCATGGGTTCCAGATTCCCTCAATTCAAGATCACCTACGATGGATTTCTGGCAATCTTCTGAGGTTTTGCTGCCAAAAATCGATCGACTTCGATCCCGCATTGGAGAATACTGTATGGAATATAGGCTGTCATATGCGACGTACTGTAGGCTGTCCTTGAAGTCTGTCGCTGGGAGTTCCAGGGCCCATTCCTGGATGCCCTTGACCTGGGCCCATAGGAATCTCTAAGGGCGAGTGTCCTCCTCCATGATATGGTCTGTCCTCCAATTGTACGCCCTCGGTTCTGTATGCGCCTGGCACGCGCCCACCTCTTCCTGACGGATTCATGCTCTGTTGGTATCGATTGGAATTGTAGTAGTCGTCGTCCTCATTGGGGGAACCAGCGTGTGGGGACCCTAAAGAAACGAGCTGTTAGACCGAGTTATGCTGTCTGAGCAGGTGTCGTGAGGTGAAGTTAAGAGAGCAGTGTTAAAGTAGAACTCCTGCCAAACAAAGCTTGGGTACGGTATTTGTGGAGAATAAGTTTCGGGGTGTATAGATTGATGAGAACGTCGAAGTCATCCGTGCCCGCAAACATATTTTCAGACTCGGTGCTTCCCTGCTGCGGTCACAGGCGATGAAACCGTGGGTAGAGTACAAGAACAGCGTGTGACCGAATAGACAAACGAAGAATTTACACACCGAGGCGGTTATACTGCGCCATGGATGATTGACTCTCTCCAATCCTTTGCAATGAGCGAGGACCCTATCCCACAGGTGTGTGGTGATAGTGATCCAATCTTCGTCCTTAATACCAGCAAGTGTTTCGAATTGAGAAGAGAGCTGATCAGCGGCGCAACAGCGAACGATCCGGTGTTTGGCACCAGAGATTTGAAGAGAGAGGTGTATGGTATAGAAGAAGGAGGATGGGCTGAGAACAGGAAGGTAATAAGCTGTGTAGAAGACAAGACTCCAGCCGCGTAGAAGATGTGAGGTCTGACCTGCAGGTGTGGCTAACGCTTACGCCCGTTGACTGGGGAACTTGAACGAATGCTTGGATCAAGTCGTTTTTGGTAGGACGATAGTACAGGGCATCAACTGGAAGGCTATTTTTGAGCTTCTATCTACTGGTAGGCGGCTCTTTCGGAGACTTAGAGTTCTAGATGTATGTATATTTTCTTCCTTCACAAACTACGGAATGGATTGTCATGTTCAGCTCTACAGCGTTTATACCAGCAGCAATTCGTGCCTCAAGGCAATTCCCCAACTCTGTGACTTTCACATTTGAAAGAGACTCTGTACTCTCATGCCCATCGCCTTATACTTGTTCCAGAAAACTGCCTTCTAAGCAAGTGATGCCGACAGACCTTGACAGCCTTGCGAGGGGCGAGGCCAGTTGCGCGTCCCTGCACTGCCACATCAAAGCCCGAGAGGGGTTCTGCCGCGTCTCCTCGTGCATCGCTCCATCCTGGAGAAACCTCCATCTACTGTCAACGAGAAACCTCCAATCGTCAACGGGAAACATCGATATCCAGAGCCTCTCGCCTTGGCAGCACTCCTTTCCATCGAATCACCTCTTCCCAGTCTTCGCACGCCTGTTTCAGAACGTCCCTCGCTCGCTCTGCCAACTCTTCTTTGCGGATACAACGAGCCCTGGCCCACGTCATTACCTTTGATCCTCTCGACAAAAATGGCGGCTAACGATAGGTTTGACAAGGAGGCTGCTGAGTGGGACAATAATCCTTTCACTGTGAAGAGCAGCCAATTTGCATTGGGCGCGCTGCTTGAGAATGTTCCACAGCTGCAAGCCTCTGCAACAGAATCAGGCGAGAAAAGTGAGTTCAGATCATTTCTTTTCCATAGGATTTCTTCTTGCTTGAAGCTTGTGGCGTAGATCAGAAACATATGCGATCCGCATTTCAATGCATTGTTTACCGACGTGGGAAACTGTTTGCCTGTTGTTTCGTCGTCCCAAACTGTGTACCCGGTTATCCTCGTCGGCAATTTTACATGTCGAGGCATACACACCTGGGAGCTTCCAGATTCAAGTTGAAATGATGGTTCGTGGTCCGACTCCACGAGTAGTATCGCTGAGTGCAAATTTCGAGAGATATGTAGCTGCCACACACTCTGACGTTTGACGTGAGCACTCACGTGGAATATCCAGGGCTTATTATGATACTTAGATCTCGAAGTCCTGGAAATTGGATGCGGAACCGGCCTTCTCTCGCTGCTCATCGCGCCGTATATCAAATCGTTGACCGCAGTCGACACGGCCGAAGGCATGATCAAAGCCCTGCAAACCAAACTTGCCGCGCAAATTGGTGCCAGCAATATCAGTCCAGTTTGCGTTCTGCTTGAGGAACCAGATGACCCAAAAATACAGGACACCAGCTCCATGGGCCAACCAAAGCGGTTTGATCTGGTTATCTCGCATCTGGTACTGCACCATATCCCTTCACTTCCTAATATTTTGAAGACCATGTGGGCGACCTTGAAGCCAAATGGACGCATTGCTTTGACGGATTTCGAGAACTTTGGACCGGAGGCGATTCAATTCCATCCACAACATAAGTTGGAGGGTGTGGAGAGGCATGGCATCACCAAGCAGGAGATGGAGGCGTTGCTGAAGGAGGCGAGGTTTGTTGATGTAGAAGTGAAGGAAGCTTGGAGGATGCCCAAGGATATCGAGAGTGGAGGCTCAATGGACTTTCCATTCTTGATCTGTATGGGAACGAAGGCTGATTGACAGTGTAAGAAATGGTATGCTGAGGCGTGAACTGTCCGACTAGTGGTGCATTCGAAGGCCGTCTCTCAGTCTTCTCGAGGCGAGTAAGAGGACGGCTCAGCTTTCCCACTAATGGTGACTGAGAATCGTGTCTGAGGAGACAAAGTCATTGCTGCAAGCTGCTTCGCGCTCCATTGCCTTCAGGGGCGTGTTCTATCCGAGCATAACTGGGAAGGGTCAGTAGATCGAGTATAATGTCGAAGAGTAAGAGCATGTCAGCCGCGAGATGTCTGATCTGAGTGGAAGCCTCGGGAATAGACAGTGTACCTTTGTGACCCGGCGTCTTCCTCATCGACAACGACGACAATGGGAACGTGGCGGACCGGGCTTGGCATTTGGGCCAGAGATAAAAAACGAACATCGCAAAAACTTTCTACTCCTTCACAAACACACCACACTTTCAAAGTCGTTCATTCTTTGATCAGCTTTGCTTCAATCAATTCAACCGGTGAGCAGCCACCCGCAATCCATCTCCTCTGATGCCCACTGCGTGCCAGCATCACTGACCCATCGCAGTTCAGCTTGATCGCGTCGAGTTCGTGCCCTTCAAAACACTACGTGTAAACAAAGTTAGTATTTCCGATCACTCTCAACCTCCTCCCCATCTACTCGTCCCTGTCTCCATCACATCAACAACAATCCCTACATCACTGCAGCGCGCCTCACGTCTGAAGGCACCTCGCACTGACACACCTTAGGAACCAACTACCAATCTCAACATGTCTTGGGATACAGGAGCTGAGGGTGAGTCTACCCACTTCCCACTTGGCTTGACGCGTGTCTAATAGTTCTAGCCTCCAATTGGGAGACCACCAAGGACGATGGCGGAGGATTTACACCAGACGTCGGTGGCTTCACTGCGGACACCAACGGACTCAGCGGTGGAGACGATGGCGGATTCAGCGGCGGTGACGGAGGTGATGGCGGTGCTGGCGGTGGTGGCAGCGATGTCACTTGTCGCAAGTAAGTCAATTATTTTCTCCATCCACGATGGTCGCTGACAAGTTCACTCTAGCTGCCATCAAGTCGGACACTTCTCTCACGATTGTCCAGAGGCCAAGCAGATGACTGGCGAGTGTTACAACTGCGGCCAGATCGGGTAAGCTTCTTTTTCTCACCCACATCGAGACGCTCCGCATGATCAGACCCTTGAGGCTGTGGCAGGCTTTTGAATAATGTCACGACAACTTCGTTGTGTCGGGTTTGATCGGAGTAGGCATTCAATTGTTGAGATCAAGTGCTAACAATTCCTAGTCATAATAAGGCCGACTGCACCAACGAGCGCGTTGAGCGTCCATTCACAGGAATCTGCCGTTACTGCGAAAAGGAAGGTCACCGTGCTGCTGAGTGCCCGGATAAGCCTGCGGAAACCTGCCGAATCTGCGGCAAGGAGGGCCATAAGGCAATCGCTTGCGAGGAGTTGCGCAGCGACGTCTTCAAGGATGCGGTGGAGATGTCCGCCGAGGACGCTTGGTCCAAGATGAAGGAGGCAGACGCCGCCAAAGACATTGATGAGTTCAAGGATGTAAGGCTTACATGACTGTCCTCACTCCATGTACTGCATGCTGACTGTCGATTTTCCAGGCCTTCTTCGCGTATGCCAAAGCCGTCTTCATCAAGCACGCCGATGGTGAAGGCGATGTGCTTGACCTCGCCGATATGCAACAAGGCTTCCGCTCTGAGAACATGAACATGCATTTCATTGCAAAGGTATGTCTTCAAAATTACCGAGCTCTTTAATAAGGAAATACAACTAAACTCTTGACAGGAAGATGAAGTCAGCGATGTCTTCACCCTCATCAGCCCCGCCGGTGCCATTAACCAGAAGTTCAAGCTGGCTTTCAACTGGGGTCCCAAGGCCATGCGCCGCTATTTCGCTCAAGGCTGGCCAGCTACACCCGAGGAGAACATTGAACGCCTCAAGGAGGGAGCAGGCATGCCATTCGATCGCGGTATTCCCAAGTGCGGCAATTGTGGTCAGTTTGGCCACATTAAGAAATGGTGCAAAGAGGAGCCCGCCGAGGTTGTCGAAGGCCCCAAGGTCCAGTGCGTCATCTGCAACGAGATTGGCCATCGTGCCCGCGATTGCACCCAGGAGCGCGTCGATCCCTTTGCATGCCGCAACTGTAAGAAGTCCGGACACAACTCTAAGGAGTGCCCCGAGCCTCGTTCCGCTGAGGGAGTTACATGCAAGACATGTAATGAGGTCGGTCACTTCTCGAAGGACTGTCCTACTCGTGGCGGCCCAATGACTTGTCGCAACTGTGGCGAGCAAGGCCACAAGGGCGCCCAATGCGACAAGCCTCGCGTCATGAAGTGCCACAATTGTGAGCAGAATGGTCACTCCGCCAAAGAGTGCACCGAGCCCAAGAACATGGCCAATATGCAGTGCCGCAACTGTGATGAGATGGGACACTCCTCCAGAGAATGCCCGAAGCCTCAGGACTATTCGAAGGTTCTGTGCCGTACCTGCGGTGAAAGTAAGTCGTCTTGTGTCTACATGTGTTGTTTTCTACTAACTTCATCTCAGTGGGACACGGTGCCGCACGCTGCAAGAATCCCGCTGCAGCTCCTACTGCGATGGACGCTGGAGCTGGTGGTGAGTTTGGCGGCACTGCTGACTTCGGTGGTGCTGAGAATGATGCTGCGGTCGAAGCTTCTGGCGGATGGTAGATCTGCTCCATCCTCACGTCGTTTCCTTGTTTCATCTCTGCGAAGATCGATGTCTCAATTATTAGCAACACAAAACATCTGGGTGGCGTTACTATGAGTTCCTACTACCTCACCACCTCCCGATAATCACAGATCGAGACAATTAAAAGGAAAGAACTTGAGAAATATGAAAGCGATGTTAAGGCAATGGGGGATGTGAATTTGAGTAGGAAAAAAGCTTTTGACCACGGAATATTGAGTTCAACGGTAATGGTCGTTTAGCTTCAGCTCTGGAATGGATCAACTGCTCTCTTGTTGTCTTCACTCACCACAGCTTTACTTACCGTGATGACCGTCGACTTGATTAAGGGTCTTTGCTCGGCTAGCAACATGACAAGCGTTGACGAACCCACGCAGAGCTTGTCGATCCGGAAACGCACTTGTCGACATTGGTGCGTATGCTACAGAATCTACTTCCTTCATCAGCTAATTGATGCGCATACTGGCAGATTTGACATGCTTCTCTGTTCATGTTGCCGCTGCATAGCTACCGCCCAAAGAAAGTAGAGCGTTCAAACAAGCTCAACTCACCTACCCATCTGCGCAATTCCGGCGAAACAAAGATTTTTGATGTCTCGCGCCCTCAATAAAGAAGATGATCTGCCTGATAAGAGTGAATCGACCATTTACTTTGAATTGGTCCATCCCATCAGAAACGGTTTTCGTCGATTATGCCCTCTGAAAAACTTCTCCGCCTCGATCCCTGTCTATCGAGGGGACCATTTGTTGATCACATCCCCTCTTTTCCGAGACTTTTTGGTGGCATTAGAATTTTTCAGGGAATACTTTGTGTAGTGGTATTGGCGATAACTATTGCTGGGTTGGTTGTGAGGGATGGGGATGGAGTATGGAGGGAGGTTGTTTATGGCACTGTCTTTGTGGGTTGGATTTCTGTTGCTTTCTTCCTGAGGATAGGAGTGTTGTCAACACAGGACTGAGAATTTGCTAACACCATTACGTAGGCAGCGTTTACGCCACTGTTCCTATTATTCCATGACTTCACAGTCGGAATTTTGATCAGATGGTACAATCGACTTGCCTTTCTCGCTCTCGAATTCGGGCTGGTGGTTTGCTGGGAAATGACGTGGTTACTCCTCTTGTTTCGAATTCTCAGCTCCAAGAACTCAACCCGTCTTTTCTCCAGGTTGATGCTGGGTGCAATGATTGTGGCGGCTGTAGAAGCGTAGGTCGTACTCTTAAGCACCTTCAAGTGGATGATTGAGGCTCTTTTACCTGCCACCGGACTTGATAATTCTGCTGTAAAACAGCGGTCTGAAGACTCGATTTCGATATCGATGAATTTCAGGGCAATCTCTTCGTCAGGAGCTACCAGAAATCCATCAGTAACGATCTCAAAATTTGGTATCAAGTTTGCCGGATGATCGTGGAACGACTTCATTTCAAAAGCTTTAATGTACCGCATCCTCGGTCTTCTTCCTCTCCGCTGATAGCCCTCCGTTTTCGGATGCAACTAATGTTGCGATAGGTTTCTCTTCATCATCACACTAATGATCTACGCGATTGTCACTTACCAAATGCATAAGAGCGGCGCACCCTATACCCATAGAGCGCCCTGGCGCGATGAACTCGAGAACCCGATCCGAAGACCTGTTCTGCATCGCATCTTTCCAACTCTCCCTATCGTGAAGCCTGGCACGATACAGCCACTATCATCAGCTTCCTTGGCGAGAGATAATCCAAGGACAGAGACGGCCGAGGTCGGTCGAACGAAGGAGGCTGTAATGGTAGAGAAGGAACGAGATACGCTGGGCTCTCCATTTATGTCACTTGTCCCAATCGCCAAACACAGTTCATCACAATTACGTTCTATCTAGGATTGATTCGACAATTTCCTGGCGACGATACAAACAACATGTCTGGAAGGACATGGAAAATGATCTTATCTGGAAGGACTTGGTTTCGAGATGTGAATCTGATTTGGGGAGGGTAGAAAGAATACTCATGCTGGTATGGTTAAGTTTATGATGTAGGCTGTAGAATCTGATGGATGGTTGAAAAAGCAAGAACCTCTCAAAGTGAGACTCTACAACCAAGGTCTCAAGGGGTCTGAGGACTTTGCTAAAGTGGGTATTGGTAGGTTTCTTATAAGGATTGGCCCATCGTTTCTGACAAGTATGTTTTGTACGTCCAGGAATGCAAAGTTATCTTGAGTTGTGAATGAGCTCCCAATCCATTTCAGAACATTAATCACGTCTAGGAGGGCCTTTTCTATGCACGGGATTTCGAGTATCGCCTGGAGAAATTAACACACTTCTAGTACATATGAGAGAGGTCAAAGACTTCGATCGCTGTAGCTCATTCGCGCTCGCTTTGTAGACTTCTATCATCGGTAGACGTTGAGAACATTGTGGTCATATTCCGAAGTCTATTTGTGGTCTACACGGTACGATTGGTTGTGTAAGTGGTAAGCTACATCCTTATGCCTACAGGACTTGGGGATACCAAAGTTTAATCTTTGAGTCATAACCACTCTTTCTTATCTAGTTCTGGAAGCGTCTAAGGGGTATATAAGGACGCTTCTCCCCGAAAATTTTCATCCCTAGCACAACCATATTTTGCATTGCACAAGACAGCTTTCTAGCCCTCTTACAAGCAAACTATTGTTCTACGCCTCTCATACATATATTCGCATACATTTACAATCTCCACGATGGGATTTTTACGGAAATCCAGAGCTCCTGTTGAGCACCCTCTCAACGCATTCATGGCCCAAGTCACAAGCCAGCCACAAGCATCCGCCAAACCAGGTATGTCCCTTTCCCCATACAAAAGGAGAACAGCATGAGTTAACGACCTTGTAGTATACAATCTCGACAAAGTATGCGTCTGCACGGGCCTTTGCGGCTGCGACGCTATACTCAACTTCACAGGCGATTCACCATCACGCCTCAGAGAAGCCACAAAGAAGAGCTTCCCACCAACACCTCCACCAAAGATCAAGCCGGCCATTCAGAGAAAGCCTCTGCGTTTGATCAGCTCCAATACGCCTCGCAAGTCGCCCATCGCTGCTCCAAATAACACACTCATCACCACACCCCTCAAATTCGCACATTCACCATTGCGATCCGGGGAGCAGCAGCATTACGACCAGCAAACCGACGCTTGGCACGTCATCGCCAAAGCCGGGACCCCAAAGAGTATCAAGAAGCTGTTTCTAGAAGCTAGAAGCCCGAAGAAAACCCAGAAGGTGAAGAGGAAACCTGTCTTGCCTCAAAGGTTCTACCATGACATGCCTGGCGCTTTTCCACGGGAGTGATCGCTTTGAATTCGACAGAAGGCAAACCGAATTTTTTTGGATATCATCATCATCAACATCGTTATCGACAACAAGAACATCACCATCACCATCACCATCACCGTCATCAAACCAGCTAGGCCAAATCGACAATACCGTCTCTATTTTTCTCATCCAAAGAGGTATAAATACCTGAGCCTCCACTTGTTGAACCAAACAAGCAGTGCAGGACTAGTATACTAATACAATACGATGAAACCCAGATCGATACGACAAATATTCTTTGAAAGGGTATGAAATATTAGCGAGTAGAGTAAAAAGCTAAGGAGCGAGAGACTAGGTCATGTACTAGTAACAAGAGCATAGAGGGTACGAGGGTATATAACTTAGAGAAAACGACCTAAAGAATGTCGTAATCAACTGAATCTTAGGGCTCGCGGGTCGATTATCTAAGGTTTGTATTTCCCGTCCTTCACCGTGTCTTATCTTGACTTTTAGATATTCGAAGCTAGCTAAGGCTATATCTTTGAGTTGGGGTAGTACTACCTAATCTTGCTAAGATTGTATCTTTAGATTCGAAGGGGGAGGGACAAGAGATTCCTAGGTATATCGGTTTAGGGATCCTTCGAATTTGAGAGGGGGAGAGAGGGAGGTAAGAGAGATTTCTAGGTTCATCGGTTTGAGAATTCCTTCGGGTTGGTCTTGGCGAGAGAAGTTCCTCGTTAGTAATAGCGATGTCTTATAACTATCGCCATGGATCCTCGTACTAAGGAAACAGTTGATACGGCTTGTGTCTCCGCGAGCTAGCTGGCGTTCAAACTCTTGGCTGTACTGTGGTGGTAGTATAAGGAAGGCTGTTAGTTGTTAGCTTGTAGTCGATACTTCTGTCTTGCCAAGTAGAACCGTACCTAAATTTACTCGTGGCAGTCTACTTGCAGAGCTTGCTCCAGTAAGCGTATTTGATACAATCTCGAAGTTGTGCTGGATCTCGATCTATATAGTGCTTTTCGCTAATCTGTTCCAACGACCTGAACTACTTGACCGGCGGGCAGAGTAGCAACATGTTGTTTATATTTAGTTCGCCAGTGTGAGTCCGTGTCGTCGTACATGTGTACGCGGATGCGGACAGTGCTCCACCTCCTAGCTCGGATGTCTCCATTATAGAAGGTGAGATCGAATAGAAGAAGCAAACACCAGGTTCCTCGTCTAATCAACGACTTTACTACTTTCAAAGACCTTGTGATAGGGCAATGAAGGGAAATGAAAAGCTATTAAAAACATCGGCTATGCGTTCGGAGTCGGGTATGTGCATGACGCTATAGCCTTGCCTTCGGCTAAGCAACCATCCCACTCGGGGAGAGACTCGGGGAGAGGAGAGGAATGAGCGGAATTTGTCAGCAGCTCGGGACATCATTGACATGTATTATTGGAGACTCTACTATGCCTGTGGTATGATTTGTCTCCCCAACTGCTTCTATTGCTGTGATTTTTTGGACCAAGAGTCTGTCCAAGGAACACCATGGTGCCTGTGATTACCCGTAGGTCAGGTAAACTTGTCACCTCTGTTCTTGAAAATAGCTACAACACTTAGAATCTACACGGGGCATTTAGGGCGACGGCTACTTGCCAAATTTTGATAGATGTAGCAGCGGAGGAGCTTCCTGCCCAGGGGAGGAAAAATTCAGGGGGGGGGAACGGAGTCTTTTTTTGTTATTCCAGTCATTCGGTCTTGGAGAGGAGCTCGTGTCGTACCGTAGATTCTGTTGTGATTGTGGTTTGATTGATCCCCTCTTCGCTTCGCCCGGGAATTGCCGTTGGTCGTGGCAGTCCGACCAGTAATAACGCTATATAAGCGAGTTGTGCTTTCGACACCACGAAAAAGTCCCCATGATTTGGTATATCGGACTTCCCGATGGAGAATGCGCATCAATAATCAGAGTGGGATGAACCTGATCCCCGCAGTGATGTACTGTTCCTGACAAGGGGTGAAAGGATCTGCGTGGGCGTGGAAGACTGTTGGAGCTCGTGATCGGCGTTCAGGTTCATTGTTCGGACTTAATCCGAAACAAAGTCTTGGGGGGATTGAAAACCGTACACACGTGGATTGAAACCATGATCGTAGTATTCGTCGAGCGTCAGCATGTCTGAGAAGAGGATGTTAATGATTGCTCTCGATAATTGAGATCAATACCGAGCTTACCATTTTGCATTGGGCAGTGTCACTGCATGTTTTCTGTTGACTGAAACTTGTGTCATAGACTGAGGAAGGCTGAGGAAGGCTGGTGTGGTCGTACTGTACTACTCTACCCCTATGGATTGAGTCATTGAAGTTGTGGAGCCACCCCACGGCGTTCTTTGTTATGGATGAAATAGCTTTTGTGCCGCCACCCTACTCCACGAATCAACATCATGTGATTTCTAAATGTTGGTCGTTTTCGTCCCATTGTGTACGCGATGTGGTGACAGTATGTCCGTCTTAATTCCGTGAAGGCGAGATGTTTGTCAAATCGCGGCTGGATTCGGGCCCCAGTCCCCGCGTCCTGCGTCATCTCAAGAAGTCGATTGCCGCTCCAGCAGTTTTGTTTTTTGGTGTCTATTTGTGGCTTGAGATGACCCACAGCTAATGCAAATTTTTGTGCGAACTTCGGTTTCCAGAGCTCGACTTGTCCTTGGATACGCCATCAAGAGCACATGGAATGTTGCTACTAAAACAGGTTTGTTCTATTCTTTCCGGGTTGTCGGTGGAGTTCAGGATGTTGGAATTTCAGAAGCCGTTCAGCCTTAACAATATAATCTGATCGCCAGGGCGTGTACCGTGTACGAGAGACTGGGTGACGGGCCTGGGCTTTGCGACGAATGAGGATTGAGGTGCTCATTCCCGATAGACCAATAATCTATCTGAAGGTGTACGAAAGACAGCCGACAGATTGGATGATGCCGTTCGTTTTGCGTGGTCTCGACGGCTTTCAGCTGGTAGGCCATGTTTCTTCGATAGGTTCACAATAGGTTGGCGAATCGAGGCATGTGATTGGTCAAACACGAATAGCCGCGCAGATTCCAATCCATCATCGACACAGTGTGGGATTTTTGAGTAGTCTCTTTATTTCAATCCATATAACTCGCTTACCTCTGCTCAAATGGTCCAGGCTGGCTGGGTATCCAAATCTAGCCAATCCAGCCAGTTGGCCGTACACGCCGTCAAAGGAGAATCCGGGGTGTCCAGGCTGTTAGAAGCATCTGTCATGGTTAGATTCCGGGCGTCTTGATAGATCTTTCAGAGGTTGGAGTCGCTGAGCGTGCAGTAATCGCAGCCGCTCGGTGCTTTTGGGGATTCTTTGCCCAAGCAGTCCGGTACCGTAGGTCCCTGAGGACTGTTGGGGCTCTAGATTGCCAGTAGGGAAGAGGGCAAGCTGGACAGTGCTGTGGTGTCGCAATCGACTATGGGGGCATGGCATGGGGATTCGAAACGGTCGGGAACGTGGAGGTTGGACGTGATGATGGAAAGTCGTGGGATGTATAGTATTTAGGGTATTATTGTGTTATTACATGGCAAGTGATGAGCCGGCGAGGATCTCTACCAGGGCCAGCAGATACCGTCGGTCTCCATCGAATTACCGGTATACCTGTTTGGAGCAGTCGCTGTACAACTATTCGGGCCAGGGCCACGGTACGTATACTGCGATAGACGTGGCTTGCCATTGAGATCAGATGGACGGACTTGTCTCCTGGTGCAGTGAGTGCCTAGTCCTGATTGCAGACGGACGGACGAAGACATAGGACCTCACTAGCCAGTCTAAACAAGTACGATATCTCACCTGGAGCTAGGCTGAAGTACGAGACCTCAAAGTACTATTCTTGACACCAGTAGTCTGAAGCGAACAGCTGATGGGAGCGTCTTACTCGGTCCAGCTGCCAGTGCCAGTGTCAGTGTCAGTGATTGTGACAGTGATAATTTACCACGCTCGACAGGACCCACTGGCAGTATCTAGAACTACTCGAGCATAAGGTTGATCGCGATGCACGATGCACGATGCACGATACACGAGGCACGATACACGATGCACGAGGCACGAGTCTGGAGGACAGACACCATGTACCGACTGATGGTAAGCGGTGCGAAAAGCAAAGTGCCCGAATCCGACAAATCACAATGCAGCACGCCAGCAGAGCAGCTCTCCTCTGTCCCGGTGGAGCACCAGCTGGAGACCATGATATTCGATTCCACTCCGCTCCACGCCTCATCAGGTCTTCTCACCACCCAATTCTCGATTCGTGCCGCCCATGTCCAAGATTCGGACTCCACTCCTCTGTGGACGACCATCGTTTCCTCATGGAAGTCCTGCTCGTTGCGCGTGGTGTTTCTATCTCTGTCTTCCGCCCTGGAGGACGGGCCTCGGGCTAAAATTAGAGGGACTCTGGAAGACCTATCTCTCCCGAGTACAGGTGGAGAGAGGTAGGCCGAGATGCAGGGAGAGGATTGCCATTGTTTGTATAAAGTGAAGGGTTAAGAAGCAAAGCTGTCCTGTCCTAGTATAAGTCTTCACGCCGCGCTGCAGCCCTTCTGCCTTAGGTAATTTAGCACTAGCTAGCGACCAGCACTAGCTACGTTAGCGACCAACACCCTGACCCAGACCCAGACCCAGCGACCAGCACCCAGCACCCAGCACCAGCCACTTTCCCTCGGAGGACCCCCACTGTCCACCTTCGGCCAATCGCCCTCCTCCAAACTTGATCCCGCCTACTAGTGCAGAATGACTTTGCTCTTCTTCCCCAGCTTCTCACCCTCTTTCCCAGGACGTCGAGACGTTCCAGAGCGAAGAATTGAAGACCTCAACACGAAGCGAAGGCTCCAGCTGCCTGCCATGGCTACCAACGGACCTGCTCCATCGTGGTCGCAGTCAGAGCCTTACAACGCTTTGACGCCCATGGGCACCAACCAAGACTTCGCCAGTCTCGGCGATTTGGACGTCAACTTCGACTTCGACTTCCTCAACGACTTCGACCACACCCATGGCGCCGACCACAGTGGGAAACATGTCGGGGATATGGATTCCCATCTATTCGCTACATCAGCCCAGCAGCAACCCGCCGTCCAGGCCATACATATGTCGTCCGCCCCGCTCACCATGGCCCAAGGCTCGCCAATGTTCGATATGGGCATGTCTATGAACTACAACTTGCAGAACGGCCAACCATTCAACAACATGCAGAATGGAAACAATCCTCTGGGACTTCAGCAGATGGCTCCTCCAACGCCAAACAGCGTCGAGATGCACGCCACTACAGCCCAGTACATGCAGCAACTGGACGCTCAGCAGCGTGCCATGATCGAGCACTACCAAATGTCCAAACAGGATACCGTGAGTATCGCGCAATGTCACTACCAGCTCAGCAACTAATATCGACAGATGAACAACTTCACGCCGCTTGGAACTCCTGCTGTGACTCCACACGAATTCATGAATAACGATTACACTGTGCCGGGTGCATACCTCAGCCCTCTAGCTTCGCCCATGCTAGACAGTAACCCTCAACATACATCGGCAAGCTCGGTCGCGACAGCGTCTCCTATCGATCATGAAGTGGATATGATGGGAGACTCGGCACCGCAGGCAGAATTTGTCAACAAGAAACCAATAAAGAAGGCATCGCGCAATCCGCGCGTTCAAGGTAACCGCAAGGTCGCGCAATCGCCCATCCAGAAGCCGCAGCGAAAGAAGACAGCCGTCTCTGCTATACAGTCAAGGGAGATGAATGAGCTGTTGGAGGCAACGCAACACTCTCACCTATCTCCAACCTCGCCAAGAAATTCTCGCATACCCCACGGCTACAGTACTAGCCCGGACTCAATATCTCCAGAACCTCTGACCGAAGTAATGGGACCGCCGCCGAAGCCTGCATCAGCAAAGCAAAGCCCGGCCATCCTTGGAACATCGCCCAACTTTGTAGCTAGGGGACACTTGAACAGTCCCGCCACTCCGGCGTCGTTGATGCGTTTGCAGCCGAATGGAGAGGTGACAGGTGCTATCACAGTGCCTGCTCCAATCCATGAGACTGAAACTGACGTGCCAATGCTAGAGGAACTTGCTCTGCCAGAGGCCGTGATATCTGCTCCGAAGCGACCTAGTGTCTCGCGGATAGACACAGCAAATACGAGCCGCGATGCCACGCCACGCATGGGAGCTCGGAGAGGGATAAAGTCTGGCGTCGACACACCAATTGCGCCGTCTTGTGGTCCGACAACGGCAAGACCTATTTCAATCAACAGTGCCACGGGTTCGCCTACCAACGGATTAGCTAGCCCTGTACTGTCCAAGCATGGTTCTAAAAGCAGGGTTACCAAGAAGCGAGGAAGCATGTCCAACAACGTCCAATTGAGTCCTGCCATTCGGCCAAAGATCTCGATTTCCCCAAATATTCAGCCATTACTTCCAGGTGGCGGTCCAGGTGCATTGACTGACCAGGAACGGACCACGTTTTTAGCTTCTCGCTCGAATTACCAGAATTTGATCGAGGGTACCAACATTCCAGGTGTATCGTATCCCTCGGATCTACCCACTCAGCTTACGAGCAAGCGTACGAGCCACAAGATCGCCGAGCAAGGCCGACGCCAGCGTATCAACATTGCCCTTCAGAAGATGCAACAGCTTTTGCCAAAGCCTTTGCCAGGTGAGAAGAAGGGCGAGAATGATGACGGAGACGATGACGACGACGATGATGATGGTGGAAAACGCAAAGGTAGTGGCAGCGGCGGTGGAAAGGGTGGTGGAAATTCCAAGGCGGCGACTGTGGAGAGTGCGATTGTCTACATCGAACAGCTCCAACAGCAGAAGAAGCAGTGGGATGACGAGAACGCTGTTCGCGAGCGCTGGATCTCGGAGCAGGTATCTGACCGAGAGGAGCTTGCCGAGCTGAAGCTGAAAGTCAAAGAACTGGAGAAGAAGTTAGCCGCCGCTGCTGGTACCAAAGCGATTACTTGTGCTCCCACCACCGATGGGTTCGATTGAAGGAGAGACGAGGGATCGACGCTGATGTGGGCGTCTGTCTGGATTGACCATTTTCGGACCTCGGACTCCTCGAGTTAGGAGCTGCCGCAGATTCTTCTCCAACGCCGCTGTCGAACACACCCGTTCTGACGGTCGTTGTCCAGTGTTTCCGCCTTCTGTCGAACATCGCTGTCGATCATGTTGAGCTCACAATGAACCTTGAGGACGACGAACGCAACTGGCCATGATCATGTTAATGACTGCATTACGACTTACCACAAGGCGACAAGAGCAAAGGAACATCAACGTGAACGGAAAAGTAATCTGGGGGCATCATCGAATCTCGATTGATGATGTTATCAGGCGATATGTGTATCGATATTTTTTCTTATGTCTGTGATACACCCTATGTAAACGGAGTATGAGGTCTGGTCTGGGAGTATGGTCACAGGCGGTTCACTGTTTTTCTTCATGGGCTACGCGTCAAGTGCTGATGCCATGCAGTTCTGCATTGGTCAGCATGGCGGTGCTGTCGTCACTTCTCCTCTTCCATTAGATCGGCCACAGCAATATGGGTATTATTATTCTTGCTCGCCATAGGTTTGGGCTTGAGCATTCATAATGTTTGCAGCTTGTTGGTTGGGAAAATACACAACGATTTTTGTTTCAAGCTCGTTCCTGGTGTTGGTTTCGTGATTGGAATTGTCTCTATCCTTTTTATGCGTGGTTTGTTCAGCTAAAGGCCATGGGTCACCATCAAGCAGTCTTCTCTGCCCTGCCTTTCCCTCGGGCTCTCTTTTGAAGTTTTCGCTTTTCATCAACCCCTCACTTCACAACGTGCAACTCACTATCATTCATTATCGGCAATTCATCTTCGGCTACGCACAGCTCGCTGCCTATCAGTAAGTATGACTCTCGCTCAAGTGTTTTCCGTCATTCCACATATGTACACTGATTCTTTTACCCGACTGCGCAATTCGATGCTAGCTTGACTGCGGCAGAGTGTGTTCGCCCCAAAAAAATACCTCGGGTGCTGCCGGGGACTCGAATCTTCATTGATATTTACTGTGGACTCCGTGGGAGAAGACAACATCACCATCAAAACCATCATCGACCCCACACTGTTATCGCTTTACTACCGATACCCGACGCTGGATTTTATTTGTTTTAGATATTCTTTTGGGGTTGGAACTCCTCCTTGGATAAGATCCCACTCCACGCGTGATTTTCCGATCGGCGATTTTTTGGTGTCAGGTACTGTGCGCAAGCACATGTTGCGCGGAGTATACCTCGGCTTATCAATTTTTCTTTCCTTTCTGGAGTCGTGATGGCTCGGTCTCGGGGTAGTGCTGGACCGTTATTTCGTTTGGACTCTTCATGTGGTTGGTTTAGCGGGAGGGAGGGGCGATGGATTCCGTACGTACGTACGTACGTACGCTGGTGCTTTGACTTTTATTATACCTGCTGTTGGGGTTGGTGAGTTTGTATTTTGGAGGTCAGTTTAGGGTTGAGTTGAGTTGAGTGGATTTACCGAACTGATGCTGTGATACTTGGGTTATATAATGACATTGCACGAATGGATAGGTTGATGTTGAGTGGTGATCGGAACGTCGCTTGTGTTTGCCAGCGTTTTGGCGAGTGCCTTAAATACCTTACGATCGATATCCGTGAATTCAAACCCCCCCCTTTGTGAACTTTTGGGTTGCCAAAAAGTCAAGGACGTTTATTTTTCGAAAGGACTTTGACTTGGTAACCCACCATCCCGGCCCATCTATGGCTGCTAAGCCGGTTTCCAAACGCCCGCCCATGCTTCGATACCTCCTCCTCGACGGCGGAGCAATAGACATGGATGAATTCGAACTCGATCTCTTAAGTCTTTATTGGATTCACGTCAACAATTTGATTTTTCTTGAGGGGGGAATGGATAGGCATCCATATCATTATCGGCATGCTACCTAATGAGTTGTAGAGGAACATTTGGGTAATGATGTTTCCATGGGGGAATTTTTGGAGATGCTATGGTGTTGATAGGGCGTGATATTGCAAGTGTGTGGCTATTATCTGGTTATGGGGTTAGTATTCAGTCTGCATTACAAATAGAGCTGGTTTCTGATACCGGTAAAAAAATTGGATTATGTAAGTACCATTGCAGTAGGTACCTACAACTTCTGACTCGCGCTATTCCCGTTATCTACGTTATAATCATGACGGTTCATAATCAATCACATGACCATAATGGGCCGACTTTCCTTTCTGAGCGCGACTCCTTGTCAAGCATCAACTTTCATTGACTTTCATCACTTCCCATCCGGACCTCGTTCAATATTCATGCAATGAATTTGATTTCATGAGATAGAGCCCTATTTAACCATGTCCAGCCCAAATAGAGCTCCTCGCAGATCCAAGAGGCAAAAACGAGAGTCCGCTGATGCGACTACGATAGAAAGCGAAGAGAAACTGTCAGACCAACACAGTGCCAATGTGCCCCACTGGAAAGCAAAAGCAGAAGAAGCCCTTGCACATAGAAATCGTTCTCTGGCAGAAATTTCATCGCAATTACCCGAGATCAATATTAATATCAAGTCAAAAGCACAGTACATTCGAGCTAGACTCCTGGAAGATACACCAGATAATGTATTGCTAAGATTGACGCCTGAGGCTATTGTGCGATCGATTTCGAGAGGCAAACTTGACTCTCATACTATGACCAAAGCGTTCCTGTTGAGAAGCGGGATGGCTGCGAAGCTCGTAAGTGGGCGATATCCTCAGTCCACGCTTTACTGATCTTGACCTCAGACTAACTGTGTGACTGAACTTCTCCCATCGCGTGCGCTTGAACGTGCTCGGGCTTTGGACGGCCATCTCGCTCTCAACCCTGGCAAGCCAGTAGGGCCACTGCACGGATTGCCCATCAGTATAAAAGGATCGATCGCTTTCAAAGGTCTTCGCATGCATACTGGTTGGGTGTCTTGGTGGGATAAAGATATGCCAGACGAAGACGCTCTGATCATTGAGATCTTGGAGAACGCTGGAGCTGTGTTTCATGCTAGGACTACTGTTCCTCAGGGAATGATGCAGCTAGAGACACAGAGTAACTTGTTTGGCACTACAACTAACCCATATTGTAGCGAGCTGAGTTCTGGGGGTAGCAGTGGTGGTGAATCTGCCTTGATTGCAACGGGAGGAAGTGTGCTAGGTGTTGGATCGGACATTGGCGGTATGTGCCCATCCACCACATTCTCGTCTCCGTCCCATTGTCCTCTGCCAACAGGAGCTTACATCTTCAAGGTAGTATCCGCGTCCCTGCAGCAGCATGCGGCGTATACGGCTTCAAGCCAACGGCGTTTCGAGTACCTGCCAATGGGTGGAACTGCGTCTCTCCAAGCGCAGATACGATTCCTACTGTCATCGGCCCCATCAGCTCCTCAATTGGGGGCATAGAGATGTTCATGTGGACTGTGTTGGAAGCCAGACCTTGGGTCAAAGATCCTTCGCTAGATGCCATGCCATGGCGACTAAACGTGTTTCCAGACCCGACTCCAGAGGATCCATTGTGCATCGGCATTCTGTGGCATGACGATCAGTGTTTTCCACATCCACCAATCATCCGAGCGATTTGCGAATTGATAGCAAGCGTTAAAGCTGACCCTGACTTATCGAAGCGTATTCGGTTCTGTGATTTCCCACCTTACAAACACGACTATGCCTGGAGTCTGCTATCGAAACTGTACTTTTCTAATGGAGGTGCATCTGATGCATCAACAGCCGCCGAGTCTGGAGAGCCAATAACCCCTTTACTCTCATGGCTGATGAACGAACCCGAGGTCAAGAGACTCAGCCGTAGTCAGCTGGAACTGGCTCTTGAAGATAAGGAGGCTTACCGGGAAGAATATGCACATCACTGGAATGCCGTCGGTGCAGATGAGGAGACGAAAATAGAAGAAGACGATGGATCCTTACCAACATTCAAACCTTATAGGTGTGAAGTGGACATACTGATATCTCCTGTGGCTCCGTATGTTGCATCGCGCCATGGCAAATCCAAATATTGGTCATATACTTCACTATGGAATTTACTGGACTACCCCGCGCTCTCCGTACCAACGCCCACCAACGTTGATGAGGAACTGGACGCAAATTCTGATCGAAAGTTATTTATGAGTACTATCGATGAAGAAATGTGGAAGTGGTGTAAGCTTTCGCGTGGCTTTTCTCAGGTCAATTATGCATGATCGACGCTGATGGTATACGTCTACAGATGAGCCCAAACTATACAATAAAATGCCAGTCTCCTTACAGCTCATTGGGCGGCGTCACCAGGACGAGAGGGTGATTGCTATAGCGAAGTTTCTGGAAGCCAATCATATCATCGGATCATCCAAATGAGCAATTCAAGATCAGCTTTGTTCGATAGACTTTCCGAGGTTTGACACGATTCCGATCTGCGACTTGCCAGTTATGCCATTCATTGTGCAACCAACGGATCTGAGTCTCACAAACCAGCGACCTTGCAAACGGCATTGAGACAACCCAAAATCCTTCACTCTTCGAATTTCCATCCTCAACGCCCATTCAACTTGCGACACGGCTTCAATAAACACTTGATATCACCAACCAAGCATTCAACACCACCCTCACCGACCATGTTCCCGTTCACGAAACCGCTGGGCCCAAACTTCTCCCACTTGTACCTGGCTGCTTATATCTGCGCCTATGCCACAGTAGAACCGGTCCTGGAAACTATCGAGAACATGAAACCATGTATTCGATGGAATGGTCGTAAAAGTCAAGGCACGCAGAGGAAGCCAAATTTAGCAGAACTGAAGAGACAGGCTGAAAGGAACAAGTCGACGTCAGATGTCACCTTCGAAGAGGTGGAAAACGGGTTCGTGTTGGTTGACACGCGCTCTGAGGAGATGTGATGAGCGTGACTGGCGCATAAGGAACCAATGTCTGAAACCTCCACGCAGAATCTTGATTCGAGAGCATTTTATTCAAAATCAGGGTTACCTCCCAAACCACCCAGCAGGTTTTGGAACACCACCGGGTGGGACCCCAACGAATACCAACGAGATCGCCATTACATTTGACTGTTTCCCATCCTCGAGATTTCCCGCTTTCTTGTCATAATCATACCTCCCCTCTACTGTCCAAGACTGGTCTTTCTTCAATTCTGTTACGGCTTCAATCTTGCATTGGGGCATACTACTAATGTGGTCGTCTGCTGGTTTGTCGTCACCAGCCATCTTTCCGGACCATTTGAATTCGGGTTTCTCGCTGTAGGGGATCTCTTGGGAGCACATTGGTTTGTTTGGGCCGGCCATTGTGTCGACTACGATGCCGCCGTCGTGGAGATGCTGGGAAGTCGAGAATCAGATTTGAGTCAATGATGAGGCATGGGAAACTTACTCCCATCCCGCCTAAGATCTTTCCTTCGAAATTCGGTTTCCATGGTTTACTTGAGACCGTGAAGGCACCATTTTGCTTCGGAGGTGCAATCTCGCTAGTACCGCATTGAAAAGCATCTAACCTGCGACCTATTAGCGTCCGTCGAATACCCAATTCCGAAATCGACAACATACCAAATCGTCTTCACATCCAACCACGCCGGCGGAAGTGGTCCCTCTAGATAGTCATATACCATAGTCACATACACGACATTCTACCCATCATTAGCCCTTACTCCCCGATTCTAGACCCAAGGACAGGAAAAGGAAAGGATGGAACAAACCGCTTCCATATTCATATTCATCAAATCCACCAAATAAGCCAGTTTATCCGTCGCCTTGAAATGATATCCCGATCCCTGGGGGTTAGTGGAGTAATCCAGAAACGCACGTTCGTTGCCACTAGCCATCATTCTTTCACTTGTCGATGGCGTTGCCGCGACGGCTAGGTGGGGTCCAGATGGCCATCTACAAACAACGTCAAGCTCACGGGAACAGAGAAGGGAGTTCTCGAGAAGCTTACCCGTAACATGTTGGATCCCATCTCCCCGGTCCCTTGACAAAACTAACCATGTGATGCAACCAAAGCCCAGAATCAATATTCGCATTCGTCCCTATCATTTCATTATCGTTAGCACATGAACTCCAAACTATCCACCCTTCGAAAACCATCTATCCCGTCTCCCCGCCCCCTCTAAACCCAAGAACAAAATGCACTCACCATTAACAAACTCCAACCCCGCCTGCTGCGTCAGCACCGTACATTCCCCCTCACAAGGCCTCTCCACACTCGTATCCGGTAAATTGAAAACGGTGCCTTTATCTCCATAAGGGGAGCCCACAACCGTCATATCGGGGATTTTGTAAGGACCCGAGCGGATCTTTACGCGTTTGGCACCGGGTTGTTTGTGTGGGGTTGGAAGCGGGACGCGGCGGGGGGCGGCGTTTGGGGGGTCGGGGATTTTTTGGGCAAGGGCTGGTGTTGGTTAGTTAGTTTCTTGGTTGAGATGGGGTGGGAGGGGGAGGGGGAGGGGTAGGGAGAGAGGGGTGTTTACTTGATCTTCTGGATATTGGGAGGGCTTGGTTTGCGAGGGTTAGGGAGGTAGTTTGGTGGGCTGTTGTTAATAGGAGCCATGGGATTAAGGTTCGCATTTTTGTGGTTGTTGGAGAGATGGGGATGGAGAGGGGAGAGATGAGGTTTGCTTTTGGGAGAGGACTTAGGTTGGGGTTTGGGTGCACCGGAGACTGAAGTATGTTGTTTGCCTCTCCTAGCGGTGCTAGAGTTTAGAGTTCGGTGGATGAATCTATATGCGACTCCGTTGGGAACTTGTGAGTTATAGTATACTGTACTTATTCTACGTCCGTAGCTATTGAGGAAAGCTACCGATAATGGCGCCGGTTATGCAAGATCCCAAATACCTACAATTCGACTTATCGCTTGTTTACGTATTATGCTCGCGCCATCTTAGCAACGCTTTCCCTCATGGCAGAATAATATTTTGCGTTTGTTGAGAACAGGTGATCCCGGCCGTAGCTTGCCAGATATTTGTTTGTAAGAACAATGTTTTGGCTCTAGAAGGTTTGTGGTGTTTTGAGTAAACATCCGATGATCTAGCCTGCATTATATAGTTGATCGATTCGATGACAGCGGGAAACACAGGTATGGCTAAAACGATAGGCCATACGCCACAGACCGGGCCTGGGATTCTGTCAATTATAAATGATGCGAGCAGACTCCAGTCACGTGATCATTTCTCGATTCGGAAATTGCTGTCGGAAATGTGACTGTGAGACAAAGTTGTTATTGAGGATTGTCATTTGAACGCATTCACCGCAGAACCTTGTTAGGCCGGAGGCGACAGACTTTCCATGAAACTTGTTGGCAACCATGATTACCTCGTCGGACATTTCCAGCGCATCACACTGATTTCGTTCCCTCTCTTCCATCGTGATCATCGACTCCCTATTAGAGGTCCCGTCAGGCTTCATCCGAAATTGACCTCATGTAATTTGACCTCCATGTGCGCAACCCACCTGCCGGGCTTTCGTCACTTCTTTAAACCAGAGTTCGCAGACTTCTTGTATCCTAGATTTCATCTGAATTAGTCCTTCTCTTGCTTAGCTTGTCGGTTCAAGTCCACGGCTATTTCATTAACAAACAGTCTCAGCTCCGCGATTCCTTGATCTTTCACTCTGCGCGAGTCTTGTAATGCGAAGAAGTTGGATTCCGACTTCCCAAACCTCTTTTTGGCATCTTTGATGGATCTAGACAAATATCTCATGGTTCTTCATGTCGATTCTCCAAATGCCGATTGACAAGACTGTGTTTCAACCTTGATAATCCATTCAGGGGGCGATTATCTAGTGGTACGATCCAGGCTTCCTCCGGAGCTTGAGATTCCCACCGTATCTCAGTGCTGTCTGGCCCAACGAATCGTGAAGAACCGGTAGTTGCACTGTGAACCCATGGAGGTGACGGTGAAGGTTAAATACGAGACGTTCACCCATGCCACTCGCTAAATGGATCTTGCTCCTGCTGGTGGCTTGAGCCAAGCTGTCTTCGTTGAGATCTGATTCGATGTGCGACCGGAGAAATATTGGGTGGCTAACGAAAGAGCATGCAGTTGCATGTTGGACGAGAGAGTCGCTGCCTGAGAGAGAGGCGCAGCACCATGGTAGCTTTTATTGAAAACCTCGTCGGGGATGGAACACTTCAGGCCAAAGAAACCTTGAAGTCGCGATGTTGGTCGGAATAATCTTTTTGTTGTTTGGGCAGTATGCGCTAGCTGACCACATTCTTTGTAAGTACCTAACCCCCTAATTGACCGCCTAAGCAAGAGTGGGTCTCGTCTGATGTAGATCGCTGATTCTCGCACCCACCAGATCCGCGATACACAAACTCGTCGTCTGCCTCTTCCATCTCCATCTCCTCTTCGTATACAGGACCATGTACGCCAGCATGTCAAGCAATACAGGAGTCTACACAGTTCTTCTGGGTCAAGCAGGCAATCACAGCTACGATACTGGCGGCTAAGATTATTCTCATATTCAACAAGGCGACGAATAAGACGAGAACAGAAACCTCGTATTATCCTCTACCTGCTGGACATACGCTGCCACCGACTGATGGGGCCGGCGCGCACATAACCACACTATATGTAAACACTTTTGCTGGCGATGCGAAGAAGGAGATTGTGCTGTATGCTCCTCTTATATCTCTAGCTACACGTTGGTCTAGTCGACCTTGATTCATCTCGCACTCCTTCAAACATGAGAAGCTATCGCTATGTTTCCAGCAACTTTCATGAGATGGTCGAGATGTTAGACACCATCTAGCCACGAAAGATGTGTGGAGGGAGCGAACATGATTGATGGAACCATCATGAACTATGACTGGAACTTGTGCTGACACTAGTTAATAGAGCATATCCGACGGTATTTGGTGTCGAGAACCCAGTGTACTCATGGCAAGGCACTCTTCCAACCATCGATGCCATGGGCAAATCTGTTTGCTCAACTGTCAACTCACCGAGTCACGTAACAATACCGTACAAAGCCACGATCACCCCCTCCTTCAAAGTTGGAACCAAAGACAAGGAAGACCCGTTCGGTTACATCTACTCCCTCGATAGTCCAGTCTGTTTCCTGCCTGCCAATCCGGATCTTAATCCCAACGACGCTGCACCAAAGCTATGCCAGGCCGGTGGTGTGTGTGGTGCGCATGCTGAATCGACTGCGCTGTACCTCACCGAAACCTCTTCGTCTGTGGAGAGCGTCCCGGATGCTGCGACCAAGCAGGTTCCCACCCCCAAATCGAGTAATCCAGAACCAACTCCATCTCCAAAAACCCCAGAACCAACTCCGTCTCCTGATACTCCAGCACCAAAGCCGAACACTCCGGCTCCCAACTCGCCGACATCGGTCCCATATACTCCAGCGTCAGTTCCAGCTGTGAACACGCCCGTCACCCCTCGAAAGAGCACGACTCTTGATGCCGCTGCAGGTATCGGTGCTTTGCTGAATCCCGGATCGCAACAGACCCCTGCTCAAGCTGGTTCCACCCAGCCTGCCATTCAGCAGCCGACTGCCGGAACACCTACCCAGCCTGCTGCCTTTCCTTTGACACAAAATCCGAGCCCTACACTCCTGACTCCCGCAACTGTGATTATCGTTGGCTCAAGCAGCATTGTCGCGAATTCTGACTCCGTGTTTGTGATAAGTGGGCAGAGTTTGTCTGCAGGTGGTGCTGTGATTGTTGGTGGCACATCTATAGTCCTTGGATCTGCTGGATCTGCTGGACAAGTTGCCGTCGTTGGTGGAGTGACTCAACAGGTTCAGACGGTATCTGTAGCTCAAAACGGCCACAAAGCGCCAGCTTCTATCATCACTTTTGGCGGTCAAGCTATCACAGCCAATTCGAACTCGGCTTTTGTTGTTGGAGGTCAAACAGTTGCACCAGGGAGTGCGGTCATTATCGCAGGGACGACAGTGTCGGTTCTGCAATCGGGCGTTGATGTTGTTATTAACGGAGAAACTCAGACAATCCAAGCTGGGCCTCAGCCTACGTCGTCTCCAATCTTGACTCTCAGTGGTCAGACATATGCAGCAAATTCGCAATCAGCGTACGTGATTGCCGGGCAGACACTTGCAGCTGGAAAAACGATCGTTATTTCTGGAACGACTATTGCTTTAGCCTCAACAGGCGGAGTTGCGGTAATCAATGGCGTGACGCAAACAATTGCGTCTTCTCCCGGGGCTGCAGCTGCAATCCTCACGATAAACGGCCAAGCCGTGACCGCAAATTCACAATCGAACTACGTAGTTTCAGGACAGACGCTGGCTCCCGGACACGAAATTTTAATTGGAACAGGATCGAGTGCAACCACTCTCAGTTTAGCCACGGATGCTGCGGGCCATTCTATTCTCATTGTGAACGGGAAGACGTCTACATTTGCTACTGGGGCAGCCTCGACCGGGACGAGCGGCAATTCGACTACGAGCAAGACTTCGAGTACTTCAACCAATGGTGTTGGCGATTACATCGCTAGCGGTATTGGATTTGGCTCGACTGGGACTTCAACATCTACGAGCGCGGCGACGACGGCGACGGCTGGTGCGGTGATTGCTAGGATCGGGAATAGCGTTGTGTATTTCGGCTCTTTAGTAGGGATTTTCGGCGCGATAATGTGGGTGTAGGAAATTAATGGCATTGAGTTGGGTTGGAGGAAGGAGTCATGACCGTCGTGATGAAGATATTTGTAAATGATCGTAACGAGCGTGCTTATTCGTTTTGATGATCTACAAATTCCATAGGTTCATTCACCGACCGTCAACCAATGAAAATATATTTTCGAGCTAAAGTACCGATAGCACTAATGGAACAGGTGTATACTTGTTGGTATGATATTAGTTTCTTATACGCTTTCAAGCATTCGAGATCATCGGATAGTTCGTCGTCATCTACAGTTTTCATGAGATCGAATCGTCTCTTATCAATGCTAGAACGATTATATAGCCGAGTCATCAATTTGCAGGAGCGGCGGAAGGAAAACAATCCCTGGATTCTAATTTTGGTGTGTAGATGCGTCGAAGATGAGGGCCATCCTCTTCACTTCGGTAGGAGATGTGAGCGATGTATCGACGACCTATTCGAGATTGCCGTTGTCCACGTGTTACTCATGCTTTCAATTGTTACTTGTCCGTCTGGCTCCCACGTGAGCTATGCGGCATGCCACTTTTGGAGATATACATGGTAGATCCACGGTGATGAGGGAGCTTTCTTGAGGATTTGTTCTCTGGGAAAACTTTTTGGGTTGCCGTTGGAGCTTCGTGTTCCGCTTGTATGCCTCGCTTACGACCTTCTGCAAACCTGGGCTCGAGATTGTTGGAATGTCCGTTTTGTCATTGTCGGTGCTGTGTATTGTTGTCTCTTAGACAGTTTGCACGTTTTGTGTCCCTGTCGAGGAGCTAGGATATTGGCTTGGAGCTTCTTGTTTGACGTCGTAAGTTTAAGCGATTGCCATCCCGTCGCGCTTTTGCGGGATCTGGTCGCCAAAGATAGATATAAGCATTGTGCCGTCTTCAAACTCCATCTCGATAGCATTCAACGATTGGATCTGCCCGTCCCTTACCTGTTGTAGCCGCGTTTTGATGCCTGGTGCTCACTACATTCTGTTAATATATAAATAGACAGACATTCTCCACAAGACCTGTCTGGGATCAGTACCTGCTTTTAGGATCGACCAACCGGCCTTGGCTCAGTATTATTGGAGGTACGCTCTTGACAACAGCAATCGACATACCTGGCAGCACGAGCGCCGACTTGTGTGCTGAAGTTCTGGCTCGATGTATATAACTTGATCTTTTCAGAGAATACGGTGTGCCGCTCTTCTCAAGTGCGAGCAAGGTCAGTGGTATCAGGCCTAGCTTTGAGATGATTGACACTGTGGCTTCATCATCACGGGTTCCCTCTCATGCAGGAGTTGTGTGTGTGTGTGTAACGTGAATGGATGTTGAGGATTTGGTGGTGAGGGAGGAACGCAAACCTGGGAGGCGCCGCCGGAGAAGAGCGGACCCCACTAAATCGAGACGCTAAGATTATACGCTTGGAACCAACTTCATCGCAGACGCGGTCTGATAATCTGATTGCTTCAACCTGATTTCTCCACAAACCCGTATCTGGACGTCTTGCGGCTTGTTCGGCTCTCTCTATTCCTGTCTGTCTGCATTATATGCTTCCCGTCGCCGCCATCCCACGGACATACGCCATCCGGTAGCTGGAGGAGACGAGACGTAAACTCCAAGCAGAACGGCAACTACTCTCAGACCTTGCTTTGCTTGTCAGCCGTGGTTCCAATCGTATCCTCTGGGCTAGACATTCGATCATGTCTCTGCTAGGTTGTAAGCTAAATCCAGGATTTCCTGCATAGCTGCATATTTTCCCCAAGCGAGGTGGACGAGATAAGGGCCCTCCCTTTCCTCTGCTCCTGGTCTCCGCCCTCAACCTAGAACCAGAATCTTCAGATGACAGAATCTCGCTAGGATGACCACTGGGAATGTTCAGAAATTATGCCCCAAGCGCTGCACCCTTGCTTACTGCTGCAGACTGACAGAAGACAGATTTCTAGGCACCTCACTGGACGAATCTCGAGTCTTGGAAGGCGTCTAAGATGCATGAGTCGTCCTTATTAATTGGTTATACCATTTTTGCTGTAAATCTACTAGCCTGATAGCTAGCTACCGATTCGTTATCCCATACTTCTGATTTCACCCCTCCATGACTTTAATGGCATTTTATAAACTGCTCCTAAGAACCGCGGTACCAAATCTCGTACCACCGCTATGGACAACGCAAACGAAGCGCGCAAAAGACCTCGTCCAGTAGTCTCATGTCTTCGCTGTCGTGACAAGAAGCTGCGCTGCGATCGTAGCATACCTTGTATCAACTGTGTAAAAGCAAAAACAGGTTCAGATTGCATCTACAATAGTCAAGGAGCCCCGCCTGCCAGGAAACAACAACGAACGCACTCTCCAGAGAATGATAACGTCGATCAATCACCGTTCACAATGAAGACCGATGGCGTTCCACAGGTATGTAAAACTTTTGTCCATGGATTTATAGGACACGATTGGCTGTCTCGGAAGGAATCGAGTCTTGAGACTAATGGCTGGAGACTCAGGGTGCAGGAACTATTGAGACCTTACAAAGTCGATTGTCCCAAGTTGAGCACCAGGATATTCAAAGACGACTGTGCGCCATAGAGGAATACCTTTCCATCAGCAAATCAAATGCTTTCCAGCATAACAATGTATATCAAGACCGTTATGCAGTTGGAAAAGCCTCCCTGAAGTCGAGTACACTAGGTGGAGCACCCCCCGGCTTTCTTGGAACTTTGGTTGTGAGAGGATCGAAGTCAAGGTATCACGGTCAGAATGATCGCATAACTCTTCTCAATCAGGTCCGTTGCCATTCGACCGATCTTTACTCAAGTGCCAAGCTAAAGTTCTGACCAGTTTCCAGAGGCAAAGACATTCATAGATGGCTGTGCTGAAGAGCCTGTTGTACGGAGTCTGGCCAACGAAGTTGAGTATTTGCAACAAAAAGTACTGGAGACAGCATATCCGAAGAAACGTCTCTCTGGCGTCGAATCCGTGGCTTCTTTTGCGCTTAAAAGGCTGAGAGATAATTTGCCACCCAAAATCATATGTGATAATCTTGTGGAGGGCTACAAACTGAGTTTTGAAACGACCATGCGTATACTACATATTCCTACCTTCGAGCGTCAGTACTGCAACTTCTGGAAGTGTCCGGATCTGGAGCCATCAAATCAATCAGCGTTCATCCCACAGCTGACAGCAATTCTGGCCATTTCGTTTGCTGTCGACCAAGGACATACCATTATGGATCCTGCGATCGGATCATATCTAGAAACCGACGCACTCGATTTGGTGTCCACTTGGGTCGAGGCACTGGAGAAGAAGGATCGCATCGAGATGTCGACTTTACAAACGGAGACATTGCTTCTACTTTCACGGCACTTTCGAAACCTTTCTTACGATAAATTGTGGCGAGTCTCCGGTTCTTTAGTAAGAAGCGCAATGCTCATGGGCCTCCATCTCTCGCCTCACGCCTTCTCCGAAATATCCGTCTTCCAAGCAGAGATGCGAAAACGACTGTGGATGACGATAGTCGAAATGGATTTGCAAGCTTCCATGGCTGCTGGGATGCAAAGCATCATTCCAGACCTAGACTTCTCTCATCATATACCTCAAAATCTCAATGATTCCGATTTCTATGAGTCGTCCACTGGACTACCACCTGCAAAGCCGCTGCATGAGAACACGAGCTCTCTGGCTCAAGTGACACTGGCCATGTCTTTAACGCAACGTCTAAAAGTCACGTCGCTGGCGACGCGGACGACACACGAAATGGACTTGGACAATGCAGTCGTCGAAGGGCGGAGGTTAGAGGAATTCCTGCGTCATATTCCAGCTCCCCTCAAGGTTGAGCAAGCGCTGGAGTACTACCCTCCGGCTCTTCTCAACACTGTTATGCTCGACATGTTTATTAGGAGACCACTTCTTTGCTTGTACCGCCCTCTCCTTCTTGAGGACCGACCATATGACTCATCCTTCATGGAAATCCAGCAAGTCTGCTTGGAGTCCTCGCTAAGGATTCTCGAATATCAGAATTACTTTGATCCTCGAACATCACATCTCAACCTACCGAACATTGAATCTTACTGGAATGTATTCCAGATTTGCTTCAAAAGCGATTGCCTTCGTGCAGCTCTCAATGTCTGCCAATTCATCAAGTCAGCAACTTCAAAATCAGAAACGACCAGCCCATCAAGGCTTTCAGCGTCACGGTTTGGCACTCCATCATACTCCCACCCATCAAGTCCCCAATCACAAATAGCCATTCCTGGCCTGGCGCAAATCGTCGAACATATGCTTAAGGGTCTCGAGCAAAGGATCGTTGAGCCCGAAAGTGAGCTGAAGGACAACTATTTTCTCTCGGTCGTTCTTCAGTCTGTGTGCACTCGTGGACCATCTCGGAATAAGATACCCTTGCTTCTTGAAGCTGCCAAAAATAGTTTGCAGGCATGCAAGAATAGGTTACTGCAGTCTCTTCCGCCTGACACGTCGAGGAGACAGTCTGTTCCGACGTCAATGACGCCGGAGCAAATGGTATGTAAGAGAATGCCTTATCTCGGTTTGCTGCATGGTCGTTGTACAAAGGCGCGAACGTGAAGACCTCGGCACCACATACGTAGGCGCAGAAAGCTGACAAACTTGTAGCAAATCCCATATTTACAGGCCAGTACGGCCACATGTTCAACACAAAATCAACCCATGCAGTCGATCCCCTACAGCTATCCACCAATGACTCATGTAGACCAATGGGGCATGGTCTCAACAGACTTCGATCAGGTACTCGCCCCTGTCCGCGTTGATTACGGCCCTTGCTGAAGATCTTAAAGTACCAACAAATGGGGATGTCCAACTCGTCTGATGGCAACGTCAGTCTCTACGATACTTGGGGCTTGTGATTGATTCACCAGCTCTATTTTTTTCCGTACCCGATTATAACGACGACTTTTTTCTCCCTCGGCTGAAGAATCGATTCCATTCGTTTTGTCCCAACATCGCTTCGTTTTGATCTACTACCACAGGCGGCGATTCATCTATGTAATTTGTGATTGTTCGATAGTGTACGAATGTAGCGGACGACTATCTCAACGCATATGATACGATTCACGAGCAGCCCCAAGGATGGTCCAGCACGGCAATCCACAGGATGTCAATTATTTCCTTCACGGGTAAGCATACCCGTTCCTTTACTCCCTACTGGTTTATTCCTCAGTCGGTGGCGTATCCGCTTTCAGTTGACTTGTATCATGTTCTGCGCACGCAACACAAACTCTATTTCGGTAGAGCTCGTTCTAGCAAGCGGGATGTTTCGCGCCTCCACACCGCTCGTCATGTCTACAATGTACATTACTTTCTATCCATCGATAGAATATATATTTGTTCTCTCGCAACGATTTCGTTATTTCCCTCATTTTGTTTTCTCCGTTTGTCTATATAGTAGTAATAAATACTATACTTATCCTCTAGAATATCTTGGCTAGTACTATTTCTACTACATATTAAGTTTAGCCTACTACACCCGTGTTTAGCCTACTATATATGCTAAAAACGTGACTTCTAGCCAATCAGATCGCTTGAATATGACCGAGAGAGGGGTTATATAGGAATGCAATCTCTAGTAGTTGAAACTAATTTGTACTTATATACTAGCTTAAGTAGATTTATAGTAATAAATAAAGATAATATATATAGTAAAGGTAGATTTAATAATAGATAATATTATAGAGTTATATTAGTTACTATAGCTTAGAAAGATACGCTAAACTATATTTAAATAATATATAATTTCAAACTATATAACAATTGTATAATTAACTATTTTTTAGTATAAAATAGTTATATTAATAGTAGGTTACTTGCAAAGTACTATATTTATTATTATTACTTACGGTTAGAAATAGTTTTAGAGGGTCTACCCTCTATTAGTTAGGCTGGGGTAGCGTCTAAATACGCTAACTATATATGTAGATTAAGCTAGTAGAGTAATAAAATATTATACAATCCAATATATACTAAAATACTAATATTTATATTATCTAGTATATATACGGTATTATATATTCAAGCAATCTAATTAGCTAGAAGTTATATTTTTAGTATATATAGTAGGCTAAATACGGATATAGTAGGATTATCTAAATATATAGTAGAAATAGTACTAGCTAATATCTTCTCTATATACAATTAATCAAGTAGAACAAACATAATTATTATCCTTTTCTTTTCATTATAAATCTTTATTTAAGGTACTATAAAGTAAATTATTATTATCTACTAAGGTTGAATTCGCCTTTCTAGTTATATATTAATATACTACGGAGGAAATGATAAGGCTTATCGATAACTAATCTTTTCATCTGACTAGATAGATTGTATACCGATCTCGCTCTTCTTCCCGGACCCTTCTCTCGACCTACATAGTACATATTCCGAATTCCCCTCCCATGTCTTCCTCCTCAATAATTGAGCGGAATATATTCATCACAACTGTAGGGGTATATCACATCGGGCAATTGGTCTAGTGGTATGATTTCCCCTTAGCAAACCTTGACTAGCAGGTTCAAGTTTGGGGAAGGTCCTGGGTTCAATTCCCAGATTGTCCATATATTTTTAATGGTTACTATTTCGTCAATCCCGTCATGATCCATTATATTTTTGCGTCCTCGCTTTTCACCATTAATCAGCCTCCTTATTAGGTAGGATATCAAACACCTCCAACTCTCATCCTCGTTTTTCCTCTAGATTGAATAACATTTCCAACGGAAAAACCACTAATGGTAGCAGTATCCATCGATATTCATGCGCTTCGCTGACACGTCTTCCCATGACGCCCGCTCAACAAACCTATCAATAGTACTTGCAGATATGATCAAACCCTCCACCGAAACCATTCCCATTCTCCAAGATCAATCAGTCAACCAAGTCAAGGGCTCCAAAACAGCAATCGTACCAAACCGTTCAACCCCATCCCTGCTCAATCATGGGGCCCGGGGATGCTTCAAGAATAACAACCAAGATCGGTCTTCCCCGTAGAAGGAGAAGAAGGGTCACGTTTGAAGTAATTTGAAGAAGTCAATAACACATAAAAACTATATGAGACTATGTACACCAAAGTCAAGAACATCCTTGCGCATGCCACCAGGGTCGTTTTATCATTTATCCACAATCGCCGTCTACAATCGTGACCTTTGAGTACCGGTAGTAGAAAGGTCAAATCGATCCAGGTTCATCACCTTATCCCAGGCAGCGACAAAGTCTCTCTTAAATTTGTCGTTTCCATCTGCAGCACCGTACACCTCAGAGACGGCACGAAGCTCAGCGTGAGATCCGAAAACAAGATCAGCTCGGCTGGCGGTGAATTTCTTCTCGCCAGTCTTGCGGTCGGTTCCCTGGTAGATCTCGCTATCTGAGCCAGTAGCCTCCCACTTGGTGCTCATGTCGAGAAGGTTGACGAAGAAGTCGTGGCTGAGTTGACCTGGAGTTTTGGTGAAGACACCAGTATTTGAGCCATCGTAGTTGGTGTTAAGGGTTCGGAGGCCACCGACGAGGACGGTGAGCTCAGGAGCAGTGAGCGTCAACAAATTGGCACGGTCAACCAGGAACTTCTCGGTCTTTACGCGCGACGTCGACTTGCCGTAGTTGCGGAAGCCGTCGTTCTTTGGCTCAAGGTGCTCAAAGGACTGAACATCAGTCTGTTCTTGGGAAGCGTCACCACGGCCTGGTGCGAATGGAACTGGGAGGCCAGATGCCTTCTCGAGAGCAGCGCATCCAGCGAGGACAATAAGATCAGCAAGGGACACCTTCTTAGATCCGCTGTTGAACTTCTGCTGAACACTTTCCAATGTGCCCAACACTTCCTTCAATTGGGATGGATTGTTGACCTTCCAGTCTTTCTGTGGTGCAAGTCGGATGCGAGCACCATTCGCGCCACCACGCTTGTCAGTTCCGCGATACGTCGACGCAGATGCCCAAGCAGTGGAAATGAACTTGGTGGGGTCGATGCCGGTGGCGAGGATCTCCTTCTTCAACGTAGCGATGTCGCTGTCATCGATGACTGGTCCTTGTGGCGTTGGGATTGGGTCCTCCCAGATGAGCTCCTCCTTTGGAATCTCAGGCCCCAGCCAACGGGAACGTGGGCCCATATCGCGGTGAAGGAGCTTGAACCAGGCACGAGCGAAAGCATCCTGCAGCTTGTCTGGGTTCTCGAGGTAGTCGCGGGAGATCTTCTCGTAGATAGGATCGAAACGCAGAGCCAAGTCAGATGTCAGCATGCGTGGCTTGTGCTTTTTATTGGCATCATATGCGTCTGGAATGATTTCCTCCGCGTCCTTTGCTACCCACTGGTTGGCGCCAGCTGGTGACTTCTCCAACTCCCACTCATACTTGAACATGTACTCGAGGTATTTGTTGCTCCACTTGGTGGGTGTGCTGGTCCAAGTGACTTCCAACCCAGACGTGATGGTATCTGGACCTTTGCCAGACTTGTACTTGTTTTGCCATCCGAAACCCTGATTCTCGAGGGCAGCCGCTTCTGGCTCCGTGCCGACATTGTCAGAAGGTGCGGCACCGTGGGTCTTTCCGAAGGCGTGGCCACCAGCAATCAGAGCGACGGTCTCTTCATCATTCATGGCCATACGGCCGAAGGTTGTGCGGATGTCTCGGGCAGAAGCCTTAGTGTCCGGAATTCCATCTGGACCCTCTGGGTTGACGTAGATCAAACCCATGTGTGCGGCACCAAGTGGCTCTTCGAGGTCGCGTGAGTGGATGTCGGAGTGCCCTTTCTTGGACTGGTCACCGTCGACGACACCGCCCTCAGCAAGACCCTCGGATCCTGAAGAGTAGCGGACGTCGTTGCCCAGCCAGGTGGTCTCGCCACCCCAGTAGACGGCCTCATCAGCCTCGTATGTGTCGGGGCGACCACCGGCGAAACCAAAGGTCTTGAAGTCCATGGACTCGAGGGCGACGTTTCCAGTGAGGAGGAACAAGTCAGCCCAGGAAATTTTGCTGCCATACTTTTGCTTGATTGGCCATAGCAGACGACGAGCCTTGTCGAGGGACACATTGTCCGGCCATGAGTTGAGAGGGGCGAAGCGTTGTTGTCCGTCTCCTCCTCCACCGCGACCATCGAAGACGCGGTAGGTACCAGCGCTGTGCCATGCCATTCGGATGAACAGACCACCGTAGTGACCAAAGTCAGCTGGCCACCATTCCTGGCTGTCGGTCATCAATGCAGTCAAGTCCTTCTTCAATCCATTGTAGTCCAGACTCTTGAATGCCTCGGCGTAGTTGAGGTCTTTCTGAGGGTTGGTGGCGGCAGTGTGCTGGCGGAGGATGTTGAGCTTCAGCTCGTTGGGCCACCAGTCGCGGTTGCGGGTGCCACCGCCGGCGACGTTTTGCTTCTTGATGGGGCATTCGGCCATGGTTGCGTATGTGTAGTGTGCAGAAGGGTATGTGTAGTGTGTGGGAGGGTATGTGTAGTGTGCAGAAGGGTACCTAGATGTGGTGTGTGTGGGAGAGGAGGGGTGGCAGAGCAGGAGGGGGCGGAGATGGGTCTTTATGTAGGGGCGGTACAAGGCTTGTGAGCGACGGGAGGCAATGATGAAAGGCATGGGCTTCATTTATCAGCCAGAGTTCTGGAATTGATATGGGCCGACGCGGGGTAGTTACACATCATCTTCGGGAAGCTTGGTCATACTCGTTTGGGCGTAGCGCTGGCTATAGCTTCCGCATGGTGCAAGTCGATCATACCTTAGTCCTCGAAGCGTGACAGCATGTACATGTCACTGTCCAATGAGACCAGCTGTGTTTCAAACCCCATATCATCCAGACCATTCCTAGCCCTTACCACAGTACACTTCTCCATTCTCCATATAACACCTCTTCGCCACCTTTCTTCTGAATTGATCTCCGTCTACTCAACATAAATCTGCTCGGTAACGGTGTTGGTTCTACAGCATGAGATTGGACGCAGCTATTCGTGCACATCGAGAAACTATCGAAGCTCGAACTGTTCCGGCTACAAGCGATGAAAATCTTCAGTCATTTCTTGATAGACGATGAAGTGTTCAGACTATCCAAGCGAATGAGTAATACCACTATTGCGTGGACAAGTTATATAGGAAGATTCCCAGATGACACACAGAACTTTCCTCACGCTGGTGGTATAAGGTGCAGTACCACCCAAGTACTGAAGAACGGGGAGCGTACCTTCTACGACGTTGTACCTCGCTGGCCTACCGATGGGAGTTTGGACAAGCAATTGGATGGGCGTAGGTTCGGTTTTGGCGGATGGGGTAATACAGAATGCGAGCTCTAGGGCAAGAGGATCATTTGATTGGCATATCAGTACATCAGGTAAGAGCTTATTGATCTACCACATGGGAAATCTGACCTCCATCCGACATAGAACGAAAACGAAATGCTGAGACTATAAAACAAAGTGACCGACTCTAGTAATTCTTTTTGATTCTTTTTGGCCAAGTTCCACAGCCAGGGGTAGAAAGTGGTATCTCTAGATAATTTGAATCACGCTGTTATTTAGCTGTATGCATCTCCACATTTCATACCTAATTCGGGCATTGTTTTAAAAGCCTTAAAATTGATCACTTAGTTATCAAACTGGTCAATATATATCCATATTGAATTGTGGTTCAATATATACTTAGGGGTGCTGGAGTCTACAACTACAGAACTCGGGCCAAAAGGAGACCAATCTTTCTCGCCAGAGTCGGTCGCTTTGCTTCATAGGTAGTCTTCCATTAATTCCACCATCGAACCTCACGAAGAATCAGGCAGAAACTGCCCAGCGCCAGCTTGCGGCCGATGATCCGTATGCGTGAGATTTGGTTCACTGAGCGAGCCGAAAATGGGATGGATCCACAGGTCTTTCTTCATCACATCGACCATATTCTTCATCGCATACTTCCGTATGTCTTCGAAATTGCGGCACGTATGGTGGGATCGGAAGTCCGGGATGGGGTTCGCGATGCTCTTGATCCATTTGAAAGTTAGGAGACTCGAATCGGCGCTGCATTGAAGAGAGAGTCGGAGTGAATCTGTACAGTGTGCTGATTGAACGGGTTAACAATGGAAGTTTGCTAATGGGAGTTATGTTACCTAAGTGGTCAGACCATACGTCTTCTGTTTCGTTATGTGGTATTTTTTGGTGGGTGGCTGCCATGTAAAGCATTTTCTAAGTCGTTCGTCAGACTTTTCCTGAGGCGTACGAGGGACCGAATTGACATACCACACAGTGCAGCTGGTGAAAGACGTCTATCGTGGCGAGGTATTTCCCGCTTCCGTCTGAGAGGGGGATGGAGCTCATGTTCAACCTTGACAGCTCCTCCTTGTCGACAGCAACAAAACCCACTAGAATTTGTTAGCACTTGGTCCTTGACCATGACGAAAAGTGATTTACCTTTTCCGGGCGGCGCTGTGATTACATCCCACGCAGCGTGTACTTCCGGACTGAAAGACTTGGTATATATAGAGCGTTCACCGAACGTCAAGTTGAAGTATTGGTTCTCATACTTGATCAGATTTTGTATGGGAGCTGAAGGAGTAATGAGCCATTGATTGAGACTTGAAAACCTCGAATGTATACGTACTGTAATCTGTGTTCTCGACAGCGGTACTTCTCTCTACGTGGTATTCGAATCGTCGAACGGTGAACACAACATTGCAAAGTAACAACATGAAGTTGAGGACGAGGCAGACTCGCCAGCAATATGTGCTTCTGGATTTGCTCTCGTAGGTAGCAAATTGTTTTGGAGCTGACAACTCTTCTTGGGAGTCGTAGGAACTGGTGATTGGAGAGTATCTCTGCGTAGCCATTTCTACCTCAAAATCGACGGTCTCAATGTTCTTGAATGGAAAGGAAGAATGGTGTTTGAATTCTGGAGGAGATGGATCAGTTCCAGCCTCGGCCGATGTGCAGCAATGGGACCGTGGCGTCAGTCGGCACCATTTTACAATTTCCCAGGATCCAAATTGTGATGTGTGGTGTGAAATGTGAGGGCGTGAATCAAACTTGCCGCGGCAACCCCATGTTATAGCAGGGCTTGTTAGGGCCTACACTTAAGGTAGTTGAGGGTGTACACGATCGTATTCGTAGTCGCGTAAGGTTTCGTTGTCGTATTTGAGCTTAAAAAGCGTCACACTGGTACCGGAGGAGTTCACGATCCCGAGTAACCTTACAATCGATAATATTAAAAGCCCCGAAATCCTCTCTAGACACGCTCACTCATGAAGTGCTGCAACGCTTCCGTAAGCCCCTGCGACGCTCCTGTATGCCCTTAAGCATGGCTTTGTAGATTTATAATGTATCTTTGCCTAGATAGCTTGTTACCGGAGATTACACTTGTGTGCGAAGCATTGTCAGAGCATCATGTGCATAAAAGCCTTGCAAACCGAGTACGAGTCTAGTGTGAATTGATCTTGCAAGAGTGAGCACACCGTTTTGATCTACGCAATCTACACCTCGCCAGGTTGTTTGTTTCGAGGAGATCTATCATCACGAGGTGCTGTGATGGCCTCCAGCATCATATCGAATAACATCTACGCTTGAGGGTAGCGATGCTAAGAGAGATGAATCACTCCTGGGAGCCCGAATTTGTATGTCCCGGATGAACTTGGTGTTTCATCTTCGTTCACCGTCTCCCTCTTGGGTGGCGCGTAATCATCGGCTCGTTCTAAAGAAAGAAGTGACAGGCAGGGACACTGAGCGAGAAGAACATGTGAAAAGACGAAGGGAGAAAGCTATAAGAATGGCACAGAACCTCGTCCAGAAAGTCAGCAGCAACAAGAAATTCACATCGACAGAACAACAGCTCTTACTCACTTCCAAACCCCATTTATTCTTTGCAACATGCAGTTCACCACTGTCCTCCTCGCTACCATGGCTACCTTGGCAGCTGCTGTTCCAAGTAAGACTCTTTCTACTGCACCTTTTCCAAAGCTTAACTGACCTTGTTGAAGCGGGAAAGATGCCATGTGGAATCAACTTGAACTACGGCTATTGCCTCCACACTGCAGCCGCTCCTAATGAGGACAACATTGTTACTCCTGTTACCTCCAATGTGGTAGTTCCCGAAGCAGCGGAGATTGCTACTTCCAAAATTGTAGCTCGCGAAGTAGCGGAGGTTGCTGCTCCAGGTAATAAGACTCCCTCTGCTGCACTTTTATAAAGCTAACATAATTTCGCCACCGAAGTTGCTGCATAAGCTGTCAATACCAAGGTACTATGGCGGAATCTCCAGAAACGGCAGTCCTTGTCGTCCAGTAGAGCTTCCGAATACTACGGTGTCGTGGTGGAAGGGTTCAATTCGTCTTTTTCAAGGAGCTAGTGGTGGAGGCTCAAGTGTCGATTGTCATAGCTTGGTTGCAGAAGATATATTCAACATACATCTACCAAACATTGATTGATGAATTGTCTTGTTTAAATGTCATATTTGAACTCCCTAGTGTTCTCGTTCCTAGTCCATCGTATGGTTTGGAAGAAGATGGTGAACGTCATTGTCCTCAATTACTGTTCGCCGTTTACAAGATTGATAAGATGTAAATAGCACTAAACTAGTCAACATTACCCCGCATCTCGCATTCGCTTTACTACACAGTATTAACACAGTGTTGTAGTCGGAGGTCTATTGAATGTTAGTCACAAATTTTAGCAAGAGTCTCGAAACTTCATCTCTCGTAGACTCCGTCGTTTTGGGTGCGTTTTGGACCCTAAGAGCTCCTTGTCAGTGATTTGTGGCTAACATAGAGTAGCCCTCAAACCTCGGACTACAGTACTGTGTATACCAAGAATGTTCTTGTAAATCCTTGCGACAGTCCCATGGCGTAGGCCCAATAGACGTTCATCACTCCTGTGACCACGATATGGCTATCTCCAGCCTTGTTTCAGCCTGGCCCGGAAACCGCCTGATAGCTTTAGGCAGTTAGTCTCGTGGGCACCACATAATCAGCTGCAAGTAATCACAGGCGATGGAACTCCGCTTCCTCATAGAGTATATCGTTTTTGATGTGCTCGTAATCTGTGTGAGTCCCTTGTAAGTGATTCGCAGCTAACATGTGAAACTCCTCAGAGTAAGGTAAGCGCCGTCTGGGTCGATCATGGCCGCCCCGCAAACTTTTCGGTGTTGAGACGTTGTTCCCTGGAGTTGACACGTTGTTCCCTGGAGACATATCCTGGCCGATTATCAGGCTACAGATCTATCTGTCCTCAATACTGTGGTGGTATGTGGAGTCCTAAGCGACCATGATGTGTATATAGTATCGTCTCAACGCTATCGAATGTTAGCCGCAAATCCCTTTCCAAGAACTTGGAACCTTCATTTCTCGTACTGTGTAGATTCAATCGATTTGGGTGGGTTATTGACCCCGTGAGCTCCTTGTTTTTGATTTGTAGATCACAGCCAATGCCCTCAAGACCGTATTCAGGAGGCAAGTATTTTTCCATTCATAGCTTCAGGAGTTGAGATGGCCGCGGATGCTTCCCAGCATTGGTATTACCGGGAAGCTTTACACAGTATGCGTCGCGCGAATCAAGGTTGTGACCGGACAGAAAGTCAGCGTGGAAGCGGCCTGAGAATTCTTTCCCGAGATATACGAACTGTAATGTGATGTGACGCAGGATGGCTGGATTATGAAATTGTCCCTGTGACTGCGATCTCCGCGCTCTGCCTGCGCAGTGCCCAGATATACTGGTCTGCCAAATCGCGGACGCCAGGCTCCTCGCATTGTATGTTCCTCTCTGCTGGTGGCAAAGGTTCCCTGTCAGACTAGAGCGGTTACCTCTCTCTGTTGCAAACCACCATGCTGGTGTTCTATGGGTGATGATTCAGGACCTACCATTGTGGTGGTACTCGCTGTTGATAGTAGCTCGACAACTTGCGGATGAGGAGTGGTAGTCGCCCGATGCCTTGAAGTCGGTTGCTGGAGCAAAGGCCGAGATATGCACCCTGCGCGAGGAGTTGCTTCCGTCTGTGAGATTGCGGGGGAACCTATTCCTCGGGAACAAGATTACATCGGGATGGCACACCAAAGAGCGATGTACGTGTTTTCCGATGATATACTTTGGTATCGAGATTCTC
The DNA here is from genome assembly GCA_003693225.1 of Venturia aucupariae. Classification (NCBI taxonomy): domain Eukaryota; kingdom Fungi; phylum Ascomycota; class Dothideomycetes; order Venturiales; family Venturiaceae; genus Venturia; species Venturia aucupariae. The sequence continues at coordinate 80,820 of QWZN01000109.1, forward strand.
ATAACATAGTTGTGGGACATAATGGTGTGTGATGGTTCTAGGAGAGGTGGACGTTGCGACTATTCTGCAGCTGATTGGGGAAATTGTTGTATTGAGTGGCCAGGCCCTGGCTAGACTACCGTACAAACTGGCGAGACTCGCTAGTGCCATCGCATTGGTATGATCTCGTATTCGTATGTCAGCAAAGCCCGAAGTGAAGCCGGACACCTCATCTCATCTTTATGTATGTACATACCCCAGTAGACAACTGAACACGTGACTTACTTATGAACCACCTAAACCCCGTACAAATAGCGCAATCTCCCGTCCATCTAGTACCCTCGCTTATACCAGATCGTATATACACTTGAAATTGCTATCACCGAGAACTGGTATCTAACTATACTGTGTACTTGAGCATGTGAAACGCCAAGTCATATATTCGCTAGGTAATAGCTTACAAATATACGACTACGAGGTCATACGAACTTGCGATGGCACTAGCGAGTTTAGCCAGTTACAGTAGTTCTACAGAAGATGCCTGAAAAATCAGGCAAAAGCGAGTCGGCGATCTCGGCATCGTCTCTGATCAGTGGCTCTTCCAAACCTCCCTCAACAACCAGCGTTGCATCTTATGTTCCCATGATTTTCTTTATTTTATCGTGTTGATTCACCTTCTCAAGCTTACTATATAGAACCCCGCCAAGTTTTCTGAACAACTGTCTTCGTAACTCCAGAAGATGAGCAAGCAAACATCTGATGCTCATATTCAACCACGAATTATCATCCATGGAGGCGCAGGAAACATTCACCGAAAAAACCTACCAAGAGATTCATACCTAGCATACAAAGCTTCTCTCCTTCAAATTCTCAACCAAGCGTCATCACTCCTTTCACGTCCAGACGCGACAGCACTAGATATCGCAACCCACGCCGTCAAATTACTAGAAGATGATCCTCTCTTCAACTGCGGAAAGGGCGCAGTGTTTACTCGTGCGGGAACCGTAGAATTGGAGTCAAGCGTTATGACCTCCAAAGGCTATCGGAAAAGAGGCGTGGGCTGTATGACTCTAAAACATATCAAGAATCCCATTCTCCTTGCGAAAGAAATGTTGATTCGAGGTGAGAAGGAAGACGGAGGCGGTGCTGGGGCGCATTGTCAAATGAGTGGTGATGAGTTGGAGAAGTTGGCGGGAGGGTGGGGACTCGAGATGGTTGATCAGAGTTACTTCTTTACCAAAAGAAGGTGGGATGAGCACCAGAAAGGTATGGGGAAAGCGGAAGCCAGCATCGCGCAAACGTTGGAGAACATCGAAGGTCAAGATGGCCATCCGTCTTGGGACGGACGAGAGTATCTCCCTCAAGGCACAGTGGGAGCAGTCGTCCTTGATCGTTTCGGAACCATCTGTGCTGCTACAAGCACTGGCGGCCTCACAAACAAACTTCCAGGCCGTATCGGCGACACTCCCACACTCGGTGCAGGCTTTTGGGCCGAAGAATGGACACGGGAATTTTTGACTCCTCAGGCTCTTCCACGGTCTGGGATGCCTTTTTCGACCACGTCTACGCATGACTTAGTCACATCCTCTGGAACTGTGTTGGATCTATTCAGACCTCACGAAAAGACACTGGACTTCCTAACATTCTGCTGGCCCCAGTCAACTCCTTCAAGACATCCGGAAACTTCAGCCACTGAACGCAAAGTCACTCCTCATCCAACAACCTATGCAGTCGGAATGTCAGGCACCGGAAACGGCGACTCTTTCCTTCGGATGTCTGCCGTCCGCACCGCAGCAGCCATATCGCGCTTCTCTACTCCTCTGACGCCCCTCTCAAAAGCCGTCACGCAAATCGCTGGCCCAGGTGGCGAATTGCAACTTTCCGCCGGCGACAGATGGGGCAGTACAGGCGAGGGAGAAGGCGGTATCATTGGCATCGAGTTGATAGGATCTCAAGGCAAGGTAGTCTGGAATTTCAACTGCGGAGGCATGTTTCGCGCGTGGGTTGATGATGATGGAAAGTCACATTTCATGGCATTTCGAGATGATTTTTGATGCCCTACAGCTACTTTCTCTAGTTCTAACAAGAGATCCCCGCAGGTACATTTTGACATGGCAATGTCGAATTCGCCGCCTTCATTCCCCCGGTGACGCTCACACCATCCCACTTCCAATTTCGACACGTCCCAACACCACACTCGACATACACGTTGACGGCTGCCGGTAAAACGGTCCCCGTAACGTTCTGCAACACAAAGTTTGTTATGTTGACGCCGTTGGTGGGTTCACCATGCACACCGTTATAAGATTGCATAACAATAATTCCATAACTATCCCCATCACTCATCCTGATGTTCTTGTAGATGATGTTATCGACGGCGCCTGTGGCGTTCGTGACGGTCTTTATCCGGACGGACTGTTGTGACTTCTCCATGATCGAGTCTTGGAATGTCACGTTTGATACAAATGGCGGGTTTGCAGAGAGTCCAACAGATCCGATGGAGAGGCCATGACCGCCGGAGCAAAATCCTTTTTCAAAGACAATGTTTGAGCCGGAGTTTATGGCGACGCAGTCATCTTGGTTCCACACTTTGGCACCGGTGATGAGGATTCCATTGGCGTTGTTGATGTTGAAGGCATCTGTATTCTTGCCCAGGGCGTCGCCGGTGCGGTCATCGACGGTGGCGTTTATGATGGTGAGGTTAGAAATGTAGTTAAGGGAGAAGCAGTTTTTGGGTGCATTTGTCACGGTTATCGAGTCTAGGATTGAGTCGGTGAGGTTGTTGGCCTAAAGATTCCTTGTTAGGAGATGATGGTTTTGGTCTGGACAGTAGTGAACTGGAGGGGATTGCTTACCCTGAAGAATTTCGGCTTGATTTTACCACGTTCTCCTCCTTTTCCGTCCCAGTATAGGGCACCTTGGCCGTCTAGTGAAGAGCCCGGTTCGCCTTTCACGGTTATCTTGTTGCCGCTGACGGAGAAGAGGGGGCCAGGCCATTCGCTGTAGCCGAATGTTGTGTTGCCCCGGAAAATCACCTTGATCGTATGTCAATATCAATTCGACTCTGCAGTAGTGGAGGATTGGAACTCACAGTGGTACCTTCATTCAGTCCTTCGAGATTCAGTGTTTTGCCACCAGGCACGGCGAGTGCAGATAGCACAATAGTCGAACAGGCAGTCTTTGATACATTGGCAGCATACCAACCATCCGGACCGCTAAAGGTACATGTGGCATTCGTTCTCTTGATGACCACATTCTTCAGATCTGGAGCTGCAGCTAGCGCAGGAGCAGGGTTCGCTAAGACATTGGCGACCGCAAAGGTGCTCATCAGCGTCGACAAACGTTGCAACATGTTGCAGAATATTGGCGTGAAGGATTCCAATGTTACCAGGAACCGAATCTCCGGGAAATCCTACGACTATAAAGATTGGAAAAAAGAAGAAAAGGCTTGTGTATTCGAAACCTTTACTTGCTAGACACGGCTGGTCAACTTGAGCGGGTTGAAGTCCGGAAATTGCGAGCCGCTCATCATGTTTGCTCTTTCACCTGAAAGATGGAGCGAAGTGGATGTTCTGACTGCTTCGCCAAGTTTGCTCGGGGTAGACTGATGCGAATATATATTGATTCGAGGAGAGTCTGACTCGGGACTCAATGGAGGACAGAAATAACAATGTAGGAGAAAATTGAGGCAATATGAGTCTGTCTCCAAGCAATTAAATTTTTGTTAAAATAGACATGCAGATCAGGATGAAGTTAGGTTGAATGTCCGAGGTCGGGTGAGTTTCATGATCACGGGCGAGCTCTGCGGTTCAGTGCGGGTGAGATGGTGACCACTTCGCCAATAACACTGCTGGCAACAGCTGGTCCAGATGGTTTCCATACCAGGCATCTTTCCCTGCTCTGCTCGGATGGCGAACTTTCCTTAGGTAATTCTTTCGGACATCGAGCTCTCAGCTGAGCAGTCCGAGACGAAAGGATTGAATCCCATTGTCCTCGCTGTATGGTCTAGGAGGAGGTCGAGAGGAGAGGGGATGCAGTGCGATGGCGGATGCAATGTTGGTGGTAAGAAGTAAGGCGGCGGGGGCGGTAGCCAGTGCCGATTAGCGAGGGTCCCCCAATTGGCTGACATAATCAGTCTTGTCCATACCTATCAGCAAACCCGATGCGTCGACCTTCGTCAACTTCGCCTTCTGGCCAACATCCCCATTCTTTTGTATCTGATGCCGATCAGCCATATAGCATATATTCCAGTCGCATCGCCGTCTTGGGCAAACTACTATGCTCTGCGCGCATTGCAAAGAGAAAGTGTTCGCAGCAAATAAGCCATGGGGGCTTCACCACCAAGTCGAGATCCTCCACGAGTCGGCATTAGAGGCTTGTTTTATCTGTCACCAGCTAAATGACGATGTCAAAGATGCGAGACTTGAGCTCGACGGCAACAATGTTACGCATCGATGGACGATACGAACCAAAACGCGTACCAGAGAACAAGACACCGAGCTAATCACGATTACTTTCCGAGCTGCCTTTTCTGAGCCCTCCGACCTTGCCTTACCGACCAGAATCTTCTACCTCATCGATCAAAAAGGTCTATGTTTTTGGCTTTTCGCGGCTCAGGCCGGGTGCTGACAGGCGAACAGAAATCTCTGGCATCCCAAAGCCTGGTACAATGCCCACGAATACAGTCTCAAGCTTAGAAAAACTGGACCAGTGGATCACAGAATGCCATACGAACCATCCAAGGTGCCAGCAAGCCAGAGACCTAAGACTTTCCGAGGCGCGATTTATTCCCACTCGATTGATCGAGCTTACAGGCTCCAATCCAGAGAGTGGCCAGCTACGGCTTGTCGAGACCAAGACTTGGACGAGCCAAACACCTTTGAAGCCGTATATGACACTTAGTCACTGTTGGGGAAAACTCAAGATGTTTTGCACGTATCCAGAGAACGTGCAAAGGTTCCTCAACAACATCAATCTGGAAGAGTTGCCAAAGACGTTTAGACATGTCATGCGTCTTGCCTGGAGGCTTGGGATAAGTTACGTTTGGATTGATTCCATTTGTGTTATCCAAGGTGAGAAAGGAGATTTTGGAAGTGAAGCCCAGTCAGTGTATCTTGGTCAGGAATGAAGCTCCCACAGCTGACTCAACTCTTGCCACACTGACAGTCACATGCACTCCGTTTATCGACACTCTTACCTGAATGTGGCAGCTGCTGCATCAATCAACGGCGAGGGAGGTCTTTACCACAACAGACTGCTCCATGAGATCGTACCATCGCCTCTGAAGGTAGCAAATTCAAGAATTTTAGGCAATAAATCGTGGCTTCTGTTCCCCAGCGACGTGTGGAATCGCCAACTGCTCCAAGAAACACTGTACACAAGGGGTTGGGTGTTCCAAGAGCGTATGCTGTCTCCAAGAATAGTGCACTTTGGATCCAAGCAAATCTTTTGGGACTGCGCAACCACAAGTGCCTGTGAGGTTTTTACGAACGGTGTTCCAGAACCTCTCGATACGATTTCTGCGACCGAGCGTCATTGGCGTGAGCGACTTCAATTTGCCTCTACAATACGCGATGGTCGAGACCTGGTTGGAGAAGCAGATGACTCAGTGGAAGCTCTTTGGAGAACAGCCATTTCAAATTACACGACTTGTTCTTTGACCAAGTCCACAGACAAACTGATTGCCTGTTGGAGTATTGCCAAACTTGTTCGAGATATGTTGGAAAATGAAAACTATGCAGTTGGGATGTGGAGTTTCAATCTTCATAAACAACTCTCGTGGAGAGTGCTGGATTGCACACAATCGAGGCGTATATTTGAAGCCAAGGGCTCGAAAATACCTTCATGGACGTGGGCTTCCATTCATGAAAAGCCGGGAGCCCAAGGTTGCACGGTGGTGCTTCCACAACGCTTGGGCAATCCTGAAGAGGACAATATTCATCATATTACTGGTCATGGGGGACTGCCTCTTTCTTTCCGGCTAAGAGAGGAGAAGGACTTGTTCAAGGCGGAAAATGAAGAGCCAATACTGGAAGATCTAAGACTTCCGGTTCAAGGCCACGTCTTCGCAGCCTGGTTTCGAGCGAGTCAAGGCGGCTACGCCATGGAGACGGTCGATGGGTCAGTTTATCATGACCAAGTCACAGTTTTTCCGGACCTGCAGCCTCCTGTTGCGGATGATGACGGCCTCGTCACATTTTGCGCGAATTCGCCCAACGGTCCAGACAGTCGTAAGGATTTCGGTCTGGTCACAGATGCTACACTTGAAATTGGACTGCATCATGGCCGCGGAATCATCTTGGAGTGCACGACGTCGCATTCTCAACCAAGCTTTCAGCGGACTGGAGCCTTCACTTTCCAATGCCTCCAAGACAGGGATTGGAAACATTTTACTAGCACAGATGGCGCTCTTATGAAGAAATGGCCAGATAAGATCGACCATCAGGGCTTGAATTTGTGGTTGATGTAAGAGACACCCGCCGCGACGTAGGCATCGACCTGCTCGCTGCCTCCATCACGTCAGATGTTATGACGCTCCAGATCCTCATCATATCTCTCGATCGCATACAGACGAAAGTCAGGGTGATACGCTTGCAAATGCGGGCCCTGATTCAATTCTCTAGATTTCAAAAGACCCTTGCTTGCATGCAAGATCTGCTGAACATCTAAAAAGATTATCTCATCTCTACTCCTTCCAAGGGGGTCCAATCTCTGGCTAAGATCTTCTATGCTTATCCCAAGCGGCTCCTTGGTCGCCAGCTTGATGGCACTCAGCCCCAACATCGCTACAGATTCGACTTGGTTTTTCACAGCAGCGATTTGTGAATTGAACAGCGCTGCCACTTTCCGGGGCAGTCTATCTCGACCCAATCTGAACCCGTCCAACTCATCCGCCTCGCAGATTTCTTCCAGTCGCAACTTGGCAAGAGTCAAGTTCCCGGCTGAATGTCCCATGATGTCGTTGATTAATTCCATGTCTGCGATTAGCGTTCTGGCAGCTGGAGTCAACGGTGGCCATTCGATATCTGGCCAAAGATTTGTCGATAAACCAGAGATAATCAACCCGTGCTCGTTCTGTATCGTCCACAGAGCAAACTCTGACGGCTTTGCCTCCCATTCCTTGCTCATTGTCTCATCTAGATTGAATTGCGCATAATTGAAGGGACGGCAGAGATTGATTGTTGGATCGTGAGCACTACTTCCAGTCAGCCCGCCTCGAATTGGCATCTGATATACGGGACACGTACTTTGAGCATATTCTCCCCACCTCACGTGTCTCCTTGCAGCTTGTACATGTCACAAACAGGTCAATCAACATGTCTTCTTTCTCCTTTGCCCCCAATTCTTCAGCTCGTTGATAGCAGTGGCTGCAGAACCAGACGTTGTATTCGAAGTCGATTATATGTCCCTCTCCAACATCACAGTACCATTCGATTGTTGAATACCGGGCGATCCGCGAGGTGATCATGATTCGTAATCCGTGTTTTTGCAGGGTCTCCAATTCTTCTTCTATTAATCTGGTTGACTGGTAACCGCAGCTATCGAGGTCATCCATGACAAGGAAGAGGTGGGGAAAAGATTGAATTCTTGTAGAAATTGAATTTCGCAATTTGTGCATTTTATCTTCGCTGTCTTGGAGTTCGGACTCGTCGTTGAAGCTCTTTCCTGCCAGCTGATTGTACACGCTTTCCAACACATCAGCCCGGAAATCTTCTGGGGGTTTCAGCGATTCTCCCTGTACGAGTATAGCTGCTACAGCATTCGGTCCATGGAGTTGCTTCAGATCTTGAACGATGATTGTAGATAGCGTTGACTATCTTGCATCGTCAGCAGGCATGGATATACTTTGGCGCAGGCTCCGGAGGTATCTTACTTTTCCGGTGCCTGGACCGCCAACGATCCGTAGTTGCCATTCACTCGTTCCATTTCTCCACGATTTGAAGAGGTCAAGATCTGTGAGGCAGTTGAATAATGTTGGACATAGGAAAGGCGGGTTCTGGCGAGCCACGACGAAGGTTGTGTCGTCCATGGTTCTTGGTCATCGAGAGGTTTATATTGCCTTGCACATACTTTGAATGGTTGGAAGTCGTGAGTAGGGATACCTAGTGCAGGTATGCCCGATTGGATGGGCAGTTTGCTTTGTCATCATCATATCTAGGCCCGGCGGGTGCACACTTAATTACCCGATTGGTGTCGCTGGAAAATAAGCGAGAACAAAGTAATCTCCACACTTCCAAAGCCTCGGGTCCTCCAGCTGTTCCTTTCTCTTTCTTCCCGTCCTCACCTTCGTCTTCCTCTTTCCTCCCGTCCTCACCTTCGTCTTCCTCTTTCGTTTTCCTTCCATTTCTTCCATTTCTTGATAGGCAAGGGAAACGCTCGCCATGAAAATTCTGCACCGCATTTCTCCCACCGCCCTAGTCAAACAGCAGCATAACGCAGGTCCGAGGCGCAGGCCGTCGCCTGGTTTGTGCTAGCTGTCAGCACTGCAGGCACCCGAGATGGTTGCGGCCCCCAAAAGATGCTAAATACAGATTTGGTGCTCGGTGGCGTCTTGAAGGAGAAATGCCCGTAGCACAAGCATCATGTTAGATCGTCGAGGAGTGGTTGGAGTAATCCCCTATGTGCACTGCCTGGTCACTGAGCATGGCTAGGAAAAGCGGCTTAAAGATCTTTTCTTGAGTTCAAAGAGTTGAGAGGGCCCGGCACAGTTTGTCAATTTATCCTGTCTCTTCAGCTACAGACGAATCGCAGCCGTCATGCTGATCGCTCTAATTGCATTCTTTTGTTCCTGCATTTTCGCTTATCCTCCTCCGTCAGCGCTTTCAAAACGACAGGATGTATCCAAGCGTCAAGATGTCTCTGAGCCGATTTGTGGTCAGATAATCGATGCTGTAAACAGTGGTCAGTGGGTTGGATTCGATGCAAACAATAATACTGAAAATTATAGGCTCCACGCTCTTTTATGCTTCAGACGCTTACAATTGTCTCCGAAGCGTTCCCTTCAATCCGGCAGTTGCCACAAGATTTATCCGCTTCTTCAATGAAACTCTGCAATTCCAAAGCACTTTAGCTTATCTCAAAACACCTCCGAGCGGATATCAGCAGCCAGCTGTTGATGTTGTTGCCAAATTGAACGAAATTCAGAGTCAAGTTACCTCAGGCTACTACCAGAACGAATACGCGTTCGAACAAGATATATATCTACTGGCTTACGCTGCCCATGACGACCATGTTGACCTCTCGGCTGGAATTCTGTCTGTTTTTTCGTTCGCTAGCCCGTACTATATCTCATCTGTGTCCGTCGATGGGAAACAAGCCCCTCAGATCTTCTTAACCGGCATGTGATTATTGAACCCCTATTTTACTATGCTAATAGTACTCTAGGTGATATCATTGATAGTCAGGCGCAAGGATGGACACCTTCTCCGATCCTGCAGATCAATGGGCAAGACGTAATTGAGTTTCTGACGGATTTTGCTGCACTTCAATCCGCAGGCACGTTAGAGCCGCATGCGGATTGGAACCAACTATTTGCAAGTCCTGCACAAGATATTCAAGGTCTTACCAATGTCTTTGGCGGAGGAGCAACATTTTATCCTGGAGATGAATTGAACTTTACGCTGGCGAACTCGACTCGCATCGAAACTTTTTGGGTCGCATTCTATGATGTATTCGACTGCACTGGTCCTTTGACGACAGGAGGCGATTTTTACAACTACTTTGTACTTGGCTTCTTGCCTGACTCTTACAACTTGACTGCGGGAGATTGTATTTTTGACCTTGTTGCCACGACCACAAGCTCTATATCAAACTCGACAGCAACCGGTTCCATCTCGGATGCCATTATGCAAGGATTGGATCCGACAACGCCGACGATTTCGTGGTTCAACGACAGTTCTGGCGCCTACCCCAAAGATCCGGCAATCGTGCAGCCTGACTTGTCTCTTGCCGGTGGCGGCATACTTACTGGCTACTTTTTGAACGACAAATCGACCGCAGTCCTCAGCATCCCTAGCTTCGCAGTTTACGGAAACGGCTCGGATTCCTTCTCACCAACTGTGGCACAATTCATCTCGGCTGCAACGTCACAGAAAATATCTCGGGTTATAATCGATCTCCAGCAAAACAAAGGGGGCGATGTCTCTTTAGCCATCAATACTTTCAAACAATTCTTCCCCAATATTGATATCTTTGGCGGAAGTCGTAGGCGCAACCATGATGTGGAGGATATCCTTGGAGCGGCAACTACAGAGTTCTGGACAAAACTCGATCAGACCGATCCAGCTGATGAGTATTACCATTATGCGTTAGCTGCCGACGAATGGGTGGTGACCAATCGTGTCAATGCTGATACTGGAGAGCTCTTCCAATCATGGAGAGAGTTCAATGGACCACGCCGTCATCAGGATGATGATTTTTCATTGACTGTGAGTGGTTTTGAACTGCAAGGCCCATCATACACTAACGGACGTACCCTAGGAGCGATACAATCTTTCTGACCCTGTCTTCAACAGTGCCGCTTTCAATATTCTATACCCTATCGGGTACGATCCGAACAACAAAACTGTGCAGACTCCACCATGGCAGCCTAAAGACCTGGTTCTTGTTCGTGAAGCTCCACAGAATTTCGTGGTCAAAGCTAACGTAATAATGTAGTTGACCGACGGACTATGCTCTTCGGCGTGTGTGCTTTTCTTGGAGATGATGACCCATCAAGCTGGTGTGCGGACTGTCGTGATGGGCGGAAGGCCTAATGGGCCAGCTCCTATGCAGGCAGCAAGCGGCGTGAGTGACCAGATTTAGTGATCGGGATAGGCACATCACTGACCCAATCTACAGAATCGCGGTGCAAGATTATACGACGCAGACTCTTTGACACAAGACTTCGCTTTTGCTGCTCTCGTCAACGAGACCGCCAATGCAACCCTCCCGGACCGTAGCGATTCTGGCATATACTTTGACTGGATGATTTTCAACCTTCGCGACCAGATTCGAGATAAGGTGATCGATCCACTGCAATTTCAATATATCCCTGCCAACTGCCGTTTGTACTACAAATCAAGCAATGTCTATAATATGCCCAACCTCTGGCATGATGTCGCCAATGCCAACTGGAACGATGAATCCCTCTGCATTCCAGGCTCCATTACCGCAGCGGATACTTCCACCAAACCACCCCCTCCAACAAATATCACCGCCATCCCTCCCTTGGTAAACTGGCCCATCGACGACGCGGAGTTAGCATCTGTCATTTCCGAAGGTGGTGATGGAATACAAGATGGTGGCAAAAGAACATCAGGCATGAAAGCATGTGACAATTCATGCTCAGCCTGCCAAACCATCTCCTTCCGCTGCGAAGGCCCTAACAGCCCTGTGAAGTCTCAATCAGTGTGCCTCCAAAGATGTACGTTAAAGACGGCGAGCTCCTGCGAGCCGGGAACTTCATTCGTGTCGGATGGTGTTGTCCTTCATGTGAACACCAAGGCGCTGGGAGTGGAAAAAAGAGCGGTAGGCGCTGCGGATAACAGACAGGATGTGCGCGGGGTTTGTAAACCACCCGGCACATTTATTCAGAAGACTGGACTGTTCGGGTGTCCAAGATCATCCTAGAGGATGAAGGTGGTATAAAGGTCTCGCTGTTATCTTCCATGCTGGATATTGACGGACCTAATCCAGATAGACTACTACAACAAGCAGCCTTAAGCAGACTCTGGCCAAATGGCGGGCAAGACCCAGATCATGTATTTTTCTTCAAGATGAGTGCTCAAGCCAGGGAATGGACCACGTTGGCTGGAAGGGGCGGAGGCGAGTAAATAATTGGGCTGCCTAATCTCTACCATCCCACCATTGAGAAGGAATGCTCACCCAGTCTATCCAGATTCTGTCCACAATCGGATACAGATCCCATTCCCGAAAAGCCTTATTCCATCTATTCTGGGATTCTACGTTCCTTCATGTACTCGTTGTAGATAAAGCTCCAAGGACAGGCCAGTTCGTTATGTCACCATTGCACAAGAAATGGTGAAAATCATTTTACTTCCTGCCGTAGCTTGGCATGGCAACTTGCTCGTTATTGTTGCTCTCCATTGTTTACTGAGCTTGTTCCGACATGACCATATCAAGGGCCTCCGAAGCCTCCCAGAGCGAATGTTTAAAGCTTCCACCCAAAAACCAACCCCAGACAGCGTTTGCTCCAGCTGCTTCGATCTCTTGGACTTCTCATTATCCCAGAATTGCTAGGGCGTCCAGCAAGCGCTACCCACCTCATCGATATAACCAGGGGAATCTGGATATCTAGAGTCCAACGTCAAGACAATCGTTCAAAACAAACAGGTCAACAAAAATATCATGCGCCTTTCTTCAAAGCACCGCCCACTAAACTGGAAGCAATGTTCAGGTATCCTTCTCTGCGGGATGAAATTGAGAGATGAGACGATATTCGAACTCAAGCGCAGAGTAAGATTCCTTCTCGACTACCCAACACCCACAATCAAGGACTGTCCCAAAATGTTCACTTTTACATGCACTCGCTTATGATTCAAATCTCTCCCCTACACTCATCCAGAACGGGGTTACTTCCCTCGCCCCACCCCCAGCTGTAAAAGGCACGACACGCAGATCCTTCAAAGTATAACTAAACGACCAAGTCTCCCTTCCTTTGAATAACAACTAGTAGAAATAAGTCTCCACGAAGCCAAATATCTAGCAAGACTTCAAGACGGAGAAAACCGCCATAACAAAGCGAACCACATGGCGCTTGATAGACAATCGGTAAATATACATTAAAAAAAAATCCTCTTCCTATAGAACGTGAATAAGCTGCCGTCAGATATCCTCGCCACAAAGATTTGATCGGGAAAACCCAACCAAGCGCTCGAGGTTTTAATAGGAGGCTTACCACCACGCTCTATCCCCCTTTCCAATCCCCTCCGAAAGAAGAAAAGTCCATCACAAACTACTACCAACAGACCAAACTTACTAAAGGGAGGAATATCGCAACATACCCTCCTCCCATGAATCCTCCTATAAATCTAACAACAACCCTCCTTTCCCCCATCACCCCAACTCACTCTTTAACTCAAACATATCCGTTTCCTGAGAAAGAAAAAAATCCTTAGCTAGGAACTATACCTCTATCTCTATCTTTCCAACCCAACCCGACCCGACCCAACCTATACTTATTCCCAAAACAGAGATTAAATAGGGGGACACTAAATCTACCCCCAATCCGTTTATTTCTACCCCCAACTTATTTTATTTCTACCCCCGCCTAGAACCTAGGGGGGATCCCCTATTCTATAGGCTCTCAAGTCACTTCATGATCAATGATGTTATGGTGGTGGTTAAAAATAACTCTATCTTCTAGCTATTAGTAGACCCTACTACAATCTANTATAGTTTGGATTCGTATATAGCGTAACTACTATGACATCATTGATCGTGAAGTGACCTGAGAGCCTATAGAATAGGGGACCCCCCTCAGATTCTAGGCGGGGGTAGAAATAAAATGGGATGGGGGTAGATTTAAAGACATTGGGGGTAGATTTAATGTCCGCCATTAAATATTTCCGGGGGCCTTATCCCTTCCGACTAAACAATGTAGCGTTGAAAATACCAAACGTATAAAAGGAACAAACCGACCTCCCCTTCTTACCGTTCAGAACACTGTAGCTAAAGGGCAGATTGTAGTCCAAAGCTCAAACGATCCATACATAATCAGCGATCTAAACTCAATCTTTCAGACTTATTTAACCGTGTCTCCCGCGCCATTACCAAGCCCGAAAAATAGCCTTTGATCCATTCAATCTCCCAGCTCCAAGATAGGCAGGAGACCTCTGAAACAAGTCCTAATCCCTTCTTTCAGTAAGTAAAGAAACAGCAAGTCAGACATTTTCAATGACATACAATACATACATCCCATTCAACACCCTTCGCTCCCGTCCAACCACCTACATCAACCAAAGCCCAGTTTCAACGCCACGAACCGCCCCAAAGAACAAAACAGTCTCACATCACCAGGACAAAGAGACCCATCTCGTCCAAAAAAGTCAAAGTATAAAATCAATAACAATGATAAAAGAGTATATAGCTCAATTTACCTCCTCGCATCCCCAAACCCCATCCCACACATGTCCCAACAGACGAATATGAAACAGGTACCAGTACCACCGACGTTCCTCTCCCTCCCAGCAGAAATACGCTTTCAAATCCTAAAGTATGTCTTCCTCTTAGCCGCAATAGACGATCGAACATTCCGCTCCCAAGGCGGTTATCACAGTTACGCCCTCCCGCAACAACGTAGCGGATGGGCGGGTGCTCCCAATGTTCACATTCTAGCTATTGATCTGATTGCATCACATCCGGCCTTGGTCAGCGACATATGCAGTATTCAAACGTACATAGCGGGCCTTTTTGAATGGCTGGAACCGTGTCCCCTTTGCGAGTCTTGGGGGCCTTGTGATCCTGGACCGTTATTTCTGGATGCGGCGGGTGAGGAACAGGATGATGGGATTGATATGAATTTTTTTGGGTTGTGATTGTATAAATTTTGCAGAGGTGTAGGTTAATATACGCGGTACATGACAAATCTCTGTCTTTTCCGGATCCCTGGTATTTCTTAGCCTCGCGAGTGGTGACATAAGCATCGAATGTTGATCTTGGGTCGAATCTGTATGAGACGTCGCAAAAGCGAAGGTCGAAAATAACGTAAGCCTGTTGGGCCTCAGAAGCGTCATTATCGAAGCTAGAAATCACAGCTGTGCTTTCGCTTCTCAGGTGGGCAATTAGTCCGGCAGTGATCAGTAAAAGAGTAGTCTTACCAGTTTTTCCTCCTGTATCGAGTAAAATAGGCTTGTCTGAGAGTTCCGTAGATAACCCTCTACTGTTGGAATTGATGCCGTCTCTCATTGATGGGAGCTTGATCGGGTCAACAAGGGGAAACTTATGAAGCTGAGAGGCTATGGATCTCGGAATGTCGGATTTGCTAAACCGCATCTCGTTCCTCCCAGCTTCAACGTTCCACGCATACTCAACGCGACACAAGAAGCATCCATCTTGCTGCTTGAATGGAGCTAATTAAAGAGTTTCTGTCATTCATCCTATCCATTCCGTATCACCACAATACTAATCCCAGTCCCATCCCAGAGCAATAACTAAGAATGTTAAGCTCTGAAATAAGACGAAGACCACTGCTCTAACTGATCGAAGGTGGATTGGCCCAATGACTATTCTACAAGGGTATCATCGTGTGTCTGTACTATACTGCTACTGACTCTGTTGCTGGCAAAAGGCCAAGATGCGAGGCGCAAGGTGAGGTAAGCAGAGAGCATGCGGGACCGCTGCCTTTCGCCAGCATCAGAATGGGAAAATATCTACCACGCAAAATCAATCAATGCCAGTGGGGGTGCCGCAAGTCCAAGTTCAAGTTCCATCGATGCTGTGATGCAATGTCATCGTGTCGCTCGTCTCCATTCATTGCGTTACTTTTCGCCAATGGTCATGAGTTTCGTTCGCATTTCGGTGTCGTTGACTCGTTCACTCAATAAACTTCGTATGGGCGTCTGGGCCGCATCTTCAATATTCTGTTAGCAATCAATTCATCCAAATCTTCGCACTGTTTTGTCAACAGTGTCCAGATTTCTTGCCACTTCTGGCGGCAGACCAGAACGTACCCGACTCGGCGGAGGGATTCCACCACCTGCGACTCCCACCGGCATGCGACCTTGATCACCACCGAGTCCGTAGTTGATATCCACCATTGGATCGTGGTGTCTTGGAGGAGGAGGACCTCGAGGTCTGGATCGTCCGCGTGGTGGCGCACGCATAGGGCTTCCGGAGTCGTACTCATCGCGAAATACCGGTGGCATGCGGGGCATTGGCGGTGGAAAATCTGATGACGGTGGTCCGTGGCTTCGGCTATCGCTGAAGCGTCGATGTCCTCCGGGTGGTCCAAAATTTGGGATTGGCCCTCTTGCTGGTGGTGCTCGGCCGCGAGGACGCATGGTTCCCATGCTACGAGCGCTACGGATGGACATCGCACTCGGAGAACGCGGTCGGAAGTCGACGGCACTCATCGGAGGTTCCTGAGGGACAGCTGGATAATCATAGTATACGCTTCCTACTGGGCTTGGCTGCCCGCGAAAACTTTCATGTTGTTGAATAGCGTTCTCATCAGCATCTAATTCTCCCCTCTGAGCTCGATGCTGGAGAAGGTGGGCGGCTTCATCACGAACAGAGGCTATTTGCCGTGAAATCTTGGTATTTGCAAATGCTTTCTCAATCTGCTCTCTGCAGGCAAGGCAGACGCGTAAGGCGCAATGGGTGCAGGTCCAAAAGCTGGAAGGTGGATTCTGATAGCACAAGTTGCAGTCCACAGAATTCACCTGGTTGGTGCCCTCGTGCCAGTGTTGATGGTCAGCGCTACAGTGCAGTTGAACAGTGCTGAGCTTAGGAGCGTTTGTGTTTATTGGGCGTGCTCGCGTGAGGTTAAGGGTCGAGATATGGTCAGTGTGCTGCCATTTGGCTTCATTCTCAACGATGATGTTTTCGGATACCATGGGGTCTTGCGGCGTACTCCTTTCTTGCGCACTATGAGCCTGGAGACGTTGTGCCGCGTTCTAGATGGTCACGCCAATCAGCAAATGGCACGGGGTTTGTTGAGTGAGGACTTACTATGAAGAGATCATATGGTGTGACCTTGGAAGACTCGCCTGCACTGATGCGGTTTGGTTCTGCCTGGCGCAGGCCCTTATCTGGGCTCTTCTTTCTCAGTCCCCACTTGCTTGGGGACTCCTCCAATGTCTGGATGGGTGGCGGAAGAAGTTCAGGCGGAGAGCTTGAGCGAGTGTCGTCCATGCTGACAATCACGGTCTCTGCCTCTGAGCTGCCCATGCTCTGCCCTCCACTGGCCGACTTGAACACGGACTCTTGTGACATGTTTTGAGCGGAGTCAATAGGTTTTGCGATTTCTCGAATCGAAGGACGTGATTTTGCAGGCGAGGGCATCGTGGTCGACTGTCTGCTGTCGAGTTTCGTCTCGTTGTTGAGGATAGCTGGGAGGGAAGGACTCGAGAACATGGCGCGGTTCTCTTTGTTTCTGAGAAGGTCATTTGACGACGCGGGTGACGTAACGCGTGGTAGATTGGCGGTGCCATGGTCTGTAAACGTGGGAGTCAGTCAATGATTGATGGGAAAGGGAAGTGATTAACGTGGGCGATTGGAGCCATGAAGCGGTGACACTGTGTGCTTGAAGCTTCAGTTTGCAAACAAGTGCTCAGGTCCAGATCAGTATCGCTCAACTTCTGGTGATCTATGGAATGAATCTGCCAGTGATCTTGCGAAGCTGATCTGGAGCGAGTCAAGTGCCACATGAGAGCAAAATTGTCCGCGGTAGTAGTAGCAGAAGTGTCCCAGATGCCACGAAGAATCTCAATTGAGAGCATCACTGACTCACCATAGTACCCAAGTGACGACGTCCCCTGCTCAGCAACCGTATCCTCACCCTTTATCGGCTTGCGCTTGATCATCAAGTTCCTGAGTCGCTTCATGTTGGCTTCGTTGTCCGCAAATCCTGTATTGTCGTCACTGACGACGCTGAGGAGAGGAGCAGAATTGTTGTTGGCGAAAGGTGAGTTATCGCGGAGAGCGGGATGGATAAGTGACTGTTGTTGTTGTTGTTGTTTTTTGGAGTGCGATGGTAGCAGAGGTAAAGGTCTGTCGTGGGGTGTGTAGGTTGTGGCAGGCAGTAGCTCCCTGCTCAATTGTGAGGGTGTCCTCGTGTGGTGTTGCTGCTGCGACGATCTGATCGTTTGGTTCGATCTCGAGGATGTTGAATCGGAAGTGAGGGTGGTCTGTAGCGACACGGAAGAAGACGATGAGATGATGGAAGCGGCTGTCTCGGCTGTTGAGCCGTTGCTGGACTTGAGTGTTAGGGACGGTGGTTTGTACGATCGCGAGATTGTTCGAAGATGCAGCGGCGCTCCGTCGTCGTTGGTGAGAATGCTTCGTGCCTGCAATGTTGGAATTGGCAATGGCTTCTCAACAGATCGTTCTTGCACTGTCTTTGGAATGGGCGGTAGTGGCTCTAAAAACAAGAATTTAGCTTAGGAATCTTCAATCTGCCGTTGATGGACAAGAACAGCGGACGGCACCTTGTCTTCGCTTCTTCATCACAGCCTCAAGTTCATACAGATGCGGCAAATATTTTGGAGTGCCGAACCCATGCGAATGGCTGCTGGTGACACACAACGACACCATCTTGCATGGTGATTGATTTTGTTTGCACACAGTTCCGTGGAGTAACACAAGACAGGAGGTCGGAACAGCTACAGGAAGAATGGGTGAGTGAAATCATGTATACCTTTCGAGAGCCTCTCTGGTGGAGACTCTGGCCTCAAAGCTCGTGCCGGACTGACATCTTGCCCTCTGTCATGCGCGTCCTGGGGCCAGCAAGGTGGAGGCGGTTTTTCTTCAGGCGCTGGAGGGGTCTGATTCCGCTTTACCAAGCCCCCATTGGGCAGTGATGGTAGGATTCTCGCATGTCTCTTTGACGTGTCTGGGAATAATGGCATTAGTGAATGGGTGTTTGGGGATGAGTTGTCGGGTGGTTCTCAAATAGGGCCAACATGTTTCCAAATCCTATACCATGCATGCTTCCCGCAATGAAGTAGAAGATAAACATAGACACATACCTTTAGCAAGCACAGAGTCTGCTCTCGTCCTTTCCACCTCAATTTTTGGAACAGGCGGCGGAGCCTCAACTTTCAACACAGGCGTCCCGATCTTGTTACTTCTTGGAGTCCGGGGCGTATGAACGGGCACATCCTGCCGAAAAGGATCATACTCATCCGCGTCCATCATCATTACTTTTTCCGGATCGAGCTCACTCCCATAATCACCGTCAAAAGAGTAATACCCACTCAACGAATCCTCTTCCCTCAGCCTCCTCACACTGTTCAAAGGCTCTTTCCTTGGAATGCTATCCACCACTGGACTGAATTGAATGCCGGGGTCACCACCGTATGCATCAATGATGCTGAGAGCGCTGTAAGAACTACCTCGTGGTGGAAACCGAGAATGCTTCTCCGAGATGGGCTGAACCTCCATATTTCCGTTCCAAATCGTGGATGGCTGGTGGATGGTCGAGTGTACAGGAGCGTGTAGTGCAGATAATCGTGGACAATAACAACTGGAATGACAATTGTTTACATATTATTAGGGCACTTCCGGTGCTCGAGCATCAAGCTGTCCGAATTAGACGAGATGAAATCCCAAATGCGAGGCACGCGAGCGAGCGGAGCGCGAAACAATCGCAACTAGAAAGTAAACACCACCAACCGAGTCGCCAAGAAATGGGAAAAGAGTGTCGTCGACAAAGAAAGCCAGTTCCTTTGAAGAGGTATTGTAGGAGGGAGGGAGGTGGTATTATTGAAAGAGTGAAGGGGATTCGGGAAATAAGCAACACATCTCCCGCTCACTCCTTGCTCAATAATATCGCCATAACCTTTCATACGATGAAACAAGCGAACGAGAAGAGCCTCCATTTACCGGGTGTACATCCTGGACATGTGGCAAGGGTATGTGAGTTCGATTGCGACCCTCATGTTCGCAATCTGCGAGCTCAGAGCTGCGCGATCAAGATGCCAGAGAGGAGCGCAACGACGAACAGCAGCAAAGACGAGAGAACAATGACCAGCGACGAGACGCACTCCAAGTCCCACCTCGTTCACGTCTCACATTGCATTGTCCTCAAGGCTGATGCGCTGCCAGGATGAAACCTGCACCACCCCGCCTTTCATCAACCTCTCCCCATCCTTCTGACCAAACCCACGGCAAAAGGATTGTTTGTTCAATCCAGTCTACGGCTAGTTGTGCTTCCGAGTGAACAACATCACTTGATGCGTTTGCGAGGTTGAGATGGTGAGTGCGTTTGTCGCCTTGTTGAGAAGAGATGGGATGAGACGGGAGGCATTTTCCAAATAGAAAGGGCGGGGTCAAATTTCCGGCTTTCATTCAATCTTTCGCGAAAAATCTTTCGATCCACCTTGGTAACGATCCACAAGGCAAACCGTGAGGCTTGAGCACAGGTGCAGTAGTGATCATCGAGAATCTTCATAAAAATAAATGAAGATGAAGATGAGGTTGAGGTTGAGTGGTGAACAGATCCAGGGTGCCGGCCTATCCGATTCCCCAAACTCTGGCTCAGGGGTTTGAGTACCACAAACCACAGTACGGGTGGCTTGCATGCGGCTCAGTGGTACGCATCTTTCCTTTGGAACGAAGCACGAAGGACGAATGCCATGACGGACGATTCATACACGTTATCCAAGTTATTAAATATATTGAAAGTCGTCTCGCAAGTAATCCTGCAAGAAATGTATAAAGTATATATACGTAAACGTCATCATTGAGAGATCAGAGGTACAAAGTACGACGAAACAAAGTCTATCATGTACCCCACTCGCTGAGTACGAAAGAACCGAGTCCTAATTCATATCCAGGTCTGCAAAACAACTTTTGTGGCCCCGTTCCATAAAACGCCATTCCAGGTATCCTGCAAGATGGAGCACTTCCATCACCCTGCCGTCCCGAAAAGAAACACTGCGTATTAACAAAGGGTAGGATGAGGGGTATCATCTCATCGGCAAAGGTCCGGACGATGGACCTGGGGTATAAGAAAACGAATAGTATCGCGAGCGTGGAAATAGTAGTTTGGATTGTTCAGAGGAGGACTGCCGTGAGCATGACGAGGATTGGGACAATGGACGTCATCGATAAGGAGTATGTAATCGCCGATGCGCTTGTCCTGAAATCAATGTTGTCGCTGACGAATTGCGGTCCACAGCCGATGTTGATGAGTTGGGCTGCTGGGACGTAGGTCTTACTGATGGGTAATGTGGAGTTGGAGGCGGCTGCCTTGAAAATGCCCATGGTGTTCTTCATGCAAATGGTACATGTCGCGCGAACACCTGAAGGCATGTCGGTGCCGAGAGGGAGCCAGTACGGATACACATCGGCAAGGGAGGAATTCGTGCCGGTGATGGCGTTTGCGAAGCCTGGTAGTGTCAGTTGAGTCATCCATTTTGGGGTCTTTGTGTTTGCTTACAGTAACTACCAGCCGCATCTTTGAGACATCCAGCCTGGTACATCGATGCATAGGCGAGCAAACCTTGGTATGCTTGTAGAACCAAGGGGTTCTGGGCAGTGTAGTCATTGCCACATACTTCGGGCTGTTTGAGTTTGTATGCAGTATTCTGCATCAATGTGTTACATTTGGCAAAGTTGGCGTTGCAAGAAGCATCCAGAGCGATCGTGGTTTTGACATAGCTCTTCTCAGCCTCGAAGAAAGCATGGGAAGTCTATTCCGCGGTTAGAAGTGACCGGACTCGAACCTCGATACGACGCTTACCTGAAGGAGTAAAGAAAAGGGGTAGCAGGTTTGAAAGGTGGAATCGGCAAGGAATTTGGTAAAGTATGCAGGGCACGCCGAGGAAGTGAAGTTGTTCCCGAGAGATGTGTCGAATGGTTGAGGAAGAGTACCCTTGCCAGTTCCCGGTGCGGTAGCAATACCAGTCGATGTGGCAGCGGCCGAGGAAGCTGAAGCAACAACACTTGATACCGCAGCAGTACCCGAAACAGTCTCGGAATATGTCGTCTCTATCAGAGTAGCTGTGGCAGAAATAGTCGAAGGTGCAGCGGTAGTGGTGGCCCTTTCAATCAAGGCTCTTCGATGTGGAGAATCCGGAGCTGGACTGCGGTCGAAGAGTAGTTCCTTTATGGCAGCTTTTTGGAGTGCAGGATGTACTCTTTCTTGAGCAACGGCACCGCTGCAGAAAAGCACTGCAACGAAGAGTAATGTCCAAAGGCTGGTTCGGGTGGAGATGGTCCGTGCTATTAGAGAATCCGTCGTTTGTTGCTGCGAGTTTGCTTTTCGTCTGTGAAGAGCTGCAGTGGTTTCCAAGTTCCACAATTTTGTCGATTGGCTGGTGGGAATGTTTTGGAAAGCTCTTTGCTCCTGCTCCGAGGTCGTGGATTCGGTATTGCGTTTGCGAGATGAACGTTGAGAAGATTGGCCCGTGGATCTCATAATTGTAGGAAGCCGTTGTTCGATGAAGTTGACCAAACCATGGTATGCAAGCAGCAACACAGCAAGAACGCGGCCTCAAGTCATGCTCTGGTTTCCAAAGCCCTTGTCGGATAGATCCTCAAGGATACAGGGTGGCCGGTTTCGTGAAGATTGTAAAATCGGAAGGTGGGAAGGTCCCGAGCTCTAGGATGTGAGTATCAAGGATGCACGCGAGAGATGTTCGATGCCGTGCAACGTTCCGACGGTGGAGATCCAAAGAAAGGACAGAAATCGAAGTTGGACCTGAAGGAATGTGGTGGTAGGAGTGAGAAGAGAGCCGGGGTCATTATATGGCTCCGGGAAAAAAGCATGGCGCCGACGTCGTTAGGAGGAATTGCTCGCAAAGTGGTGGTATTATTGATAACGCTCGTACGGCAAGGCGCAAGCCACGGTGGAAGTCATGCTACGAATCAGCCCCAGGCACGACAAGGCGCCCGCCGTCAGTGGGCAGACCAGGGCTCGATCTGACCAGCCGTTGGAAAATCCAATCTATCGCTCTATAGTAGTTAGACTGGTGTCCATCAGGCCTAGAAGAACCGGGCACGAGCCAAGACGTGCAGAAAACCCACCTGCCACGAGAGCTGTCACCCAATTTGGACAGGGAAGAGAGTTGACTGATCCCGATGCGGTTTATTTGCGTCGGCTATATCACGGGAAGCAGTAAGGAGTACCATAGTACTGTGTACAGAGAGGAGTACTTGCTATAGGAGTAATGAAATATTGCAAGATGCCATTCTCCCAAGCATGATCGCGTCAGGGTCATCTATCTCCAACTGATATCGACAGCGTACCACCATGTCCTCACAGTAATGCGCTCCGCTCGCCAGCATACGCCATCAGGAATTTCGTCCATCGCTCTCTGGCCACCTGCCAAATCCATCGTCAAGATTACGGTCCGCAAGCGAACAATCCCAGAGGAGATAAGCAAGTTGGTATTGTCTTCCAGATTGATCGCGGAAACATTCAGGGCCTCCCCTAGTAGTAAATATCAGATCCGTCATGTCATCTCATCAATCGCGGCTCCTCCGCACTTTTGACTTTGACTTTGATGAATTATGGATACCCAGATGCTCTGTTTTCAGGTGTCCACAGAGATTTTCCCAGGCGCTCATGGCAATGACCAGATGTCAATCCACAAGCAATGTATTTCACCTTGGATGAGCGACCCAGACTACTGCCTCACTCCGTCGACATCCTATCTCTCGAATTTCTTGTTCCTTGCACCGAAGCCTCTAAATGCTTGGCCGCTTGTGCCTTTGAATCTGTTTCATTCGGATGGTGGACTTGAAGGCGCTTTATTTTTGGCCGCGCAGCTTCTGCTGGTTGACCGCTCACGAGGAGTACAGGAAACACATGCAAACCACAATCACAGCTTGCAAGGTATCTCGGTTTGCCCATGCCTCTAGACACGTTGTCTATGGCGTTCTGTCAAGAAGGAAGAACTACTCCATACCTTCACCGCTAGCGTGTCCAGGAATCATGTTTCTAGAGATATCTCCCTTCAACCTCACTCAACGTTCCCAGGTGCAGAACTCACATCCTTCACCACGAACACGCAACTTAAGTTACTTCTCCGTGTGGCTTTGAGCTTGTCCGAGCGCATAATGGGGCAATCTAGCTCGATGTTTTCTTGGGGGCATTGACTTCATGCCGCCAATACCATGCACCTCCAATTCGAATCAGTGCGTTTCAAGAACCAGGATAATATTCCGTTCAAAAATAAAAACGAAATCCTCCTACTGTCTATAATACTGTCCTCCGCCTACCGAGACTCGAGCGTGCTCATTTTGGATATCCAGTAAGTTAGTCGCCAACATGACAGAAAGACCATGTTTTCCCGAGCACTACTCAGGATTGCGCATGCCACAAGGAGATTAATCTATCACTGTGGTTTAGATTTGATCAAGTCAGAGAAGCCTCTGAAGTTCTTCCGCTTGATATCGATATCAGTCGTAGCACC
Organism: Venturia aucupariae; assembly: GCA_003693225.1. Classification (NCBI taxonomy): domain Eukaryota; kingdom Fungi; phylum Ascomycota; class Dothideomycetes; order Venturiales; family Venturiaceae; genus Venturia; species Venturia aucupariae. Next base: position 104,882 of record QWZN01000109.1, read on the forward strand.
TAGATTCACATGTAACGAGCTTTACCGCAGGAATTGGCGCTTCTCCGGTTGCGAGACCACTCGCGCAGCCACTATAAACTAACAGGCGATACTCCTTGCTAAGCGAAGGAGCATGCAGACTGCACTCAATTATAGGAATATCGCAAAAAGAGCCTGTGCAGATGATAGGTTCTGTCCCAAGCTCTCCAGTGAGGGGAACAAATGAATAGAATAAGGGGGTAAGTTAACGCCCGTTGTGCTCGATACCACAACGACGTAGTTGATATAGAGTTCTTCTATAGCCCCACAGTGATTGAAGATCCATTGGCTTTGGGTTCTGTATTTGGAAACTGTTGTCATGCTTTTGTATGGAAATTCGCTCACATGAACTTAGAACAACGTTATCGCTGTCGATATTTGTTTGAGAGGTTCAAAGAATCAGTGGTAGACCCACTGTGAAAGCTCCGCTAGGGGTATTTTGAGTTTGGTCCCGTCTGATTCAACACTAGGTCTACTGAAGTCAATCTGCACAATCTCTCCGTGTCTAAGGATTTGAACCCCGTGAATAGGTAAGGCAAGTCCCTCATGGTGCAGCTGAGTCGCTTTCCGTATCTCGAGCATGTGACGCGCATGTGCATAACCGCCATCCAATCAGACAGGCAGCTATTGCCTACCTTACTCCCTCGCACTCGAACCAAACCAATACTCAACTATCAACAACAAGGCCCCTTTCCCCAACCGTTCAGCCTATTATACCATCAACCATGGTGTATCACCGCGGGCGATCGAAGTCTCTCGAATCAGAGGACGAGAAGGTGAAACAATTGCGCGCCAAGATCCAGAAGATTCAACACGCCGACTGCACCTTCGAAAATCGCGGTCAAGACCTCTACAGTCTTGTCACGGAATCTCATCGAAACGCAATACAAGCAAGTGAAGATGCTGCAGCTTCGATCATCAGTTGCACAAGACTACCGTGCGAAGACAAATTTCAGCCTCGTCTCACCGGTTTACCTGTCGAACTCGTCGAAAATATCGCCATTCGACTGCCTCTTGAGGATCTTGCAAATTTGCGTCTCTCTTGCAACACTTTGAAGGTCAAGATTGGATATCACTTCGCGAAGAAGTACTTCACGAGTCGCGTGGTCAAGCCGGAATGGGATTCGATACGAAGGTTGATTATAATCATGAACAACCCAGAATTTGGTTCAGTGGTTCGTGACATTGCAGTCGATACATGTCCCCGAAGTCCGTTCAATCCGACTCCTACTTTCCAGCGTCCCAACTACGGTGTGCCTGTCTACAGGCGTCGTTTGCATCAGGATAGCTTGCCACCTAACGTGTTCGACCTGCACAACTTATCGAGCTTGCTATCCAGACTCTTTGACAAGATTCCCAGGCTCCGGAGTCTGAACTTTCGCGTGTTCGGGTCTTCCATTGATACGCCTCAAACGCGACTCAGCGGTGGCAGAGAATGCTCAGTCGACATTCTCGAGAGCGCGTTGAACGCTCTAGTTTCAAGCGGAAGACATATCAATTCTCTGAGTCTTGGTAACTACGACTCAGATTGTTTCTTCCATCTACCAAGCCTTAATGTCAACAAGCTGGCTGCCTCCGCGACACTCGCGAGCATCTTCAAGAATATTACCACGCTAGAACTTGCTTTCCTCACCTCACCAGATGACATTTCAGACATCCCTTCTAGCCTTCTGAATATGACGCCGAAACGTTCAAAACCTCACCGTCTCCTTCAAGAATATAGAAGGTAGCCATATTCTCCAGCCAGATCGTTCCCTGCACGCCTTTCACGACATCGCGACCTCGGCGAACCTCGCCAAACTCGTCAACGTGGAAATTATTGGTGTCCACATCCGGACGACCGATGCTCTTCGTGCCTTTCTTTCAAGGAGTAAGACTTCGCTGAAGAAGGCTCGAATGGTGGGCGTGCAGTTGAGAGAACATCCAGACTGGAAATTGAAAGCGTTCTTAAAGGAGGAATTGGATTTGGAGGAGGCGAGGTTGTCAGGTTCTGCGGGTGGGTATCGACTCTGCTGGTCGGGCGATTTGAAGTTGGAACGTGGTATTTGGAAGGACTTGAAGGTAAGAAACGAGGCAGGACTTTGAGACTGACTGGGAAATATCATGATTATTCGTTGAGAAATCTGTAAATTAGCTTCTTGCTAATAGAAAATAAAAGGCAGACGTTGGAATGAACCTTCTAGATGATATAAGATTACGAGAATCCACTATTATCTCTATTCCACGTTAGGTACTAGATAGTAGGACTCAACTCGGGTATTATGTTACATGATAGAAAAAGTTAAGCTCTTAATACAATTAAGAGCTAGGATATACCCCAAATCCAAATAAGCCTTAAAAATTGATAAACCTCATTCTACTATCCCAGTTCAGTTCTAAAAACAAAGAGAAAAGGAAATCGATCTTTGAAGCTATCAAGTTCTACTAGGTATCTTAGGCGCCAACGATTTAGAAAATCAACTACGATGGTTATCTACTATATTACTATTTGGTTATTAATAATCGTAGTTGGTCGTATACCTATAGGTATAGTAAAATAGCCTCTAAGTTTAACTCTTTCCTATAGAATATTAATAGTATCAAATTATTATTAGTCGTCGAAAAGAATTTATAGAAACTAGTAGACTTCTATATCTTACTTTAAAGAGTTTTAGTAGGACTTGTTCAATTCTATAACTAGACCTCTATTAATAGGTTTAGTCTTCCGAACGTATAGCGTTTTTGTAGTTGTTAGAATTTCGTAGCATCTGATGATAACAATCGATTTCTAGCCCGAGGACGGACGCCGTGGCGGTTAAAGTTCCTGCCATGTCTGACATGATTCAGTGTATTCGTACTGCAGTTGATAGTTCAGAGGCGCAGACTTAGTCATCTTCAAGGTAATCCTGTTCGTCATCGCTGTGAAGGGATATCATTGAAGGAGGAGGATAATATAAGAAACTCCAAGTGAAGATATGGTCGACTCAGGGGTAATCGGCTATTTTCGGCAAAGACTTTCGCCGGTACCGGGTTGCTTTGATTTCCTTTTTCGGCGGCCCCTTTTTCTCAGGCTCTTTCGCAATCTACAACTAAATCCAATGCTTTGCTTTGCTCAGAACCATTGAATTTCAGACAACATCATCTATGATCTCGATCCATACGCTTTTCCGTCCAATTGCTAGTACCGGCAAGACATACTTATCGACTGGTGAAAAAGTCCAGCTATTCGATCAAAGTGCTCGCCTTCTGACTCCAGCCATACCAAGCCCAGACTCACAGGATGTCATCCCGAATACATCAAAGGCAATAGAAAAGTGTTCCAGCGGCTCAAATAGTCGTCAACATGCTCTTGCACAGTTCGTCAAAATCCGGCCAACGCTGAAATGTCCGAGCCATTTACAAGGTTCATCGACCCATCTCAGATTCCCACCCCTAACAATAGCCTTCGTACGCCTTGTTTACAAACCAGGTAATCTGAATGTCTAGGAGAAAATTCTGCCTTCCCCAACTTCCCATAGGTCTCCAGCGTTGTTCCTTGCAGATTGTATGTCTTTCTCGATCGGCTTCGACTTTGCTGGTCGGACTGGTCCAGATTCGGGCATCATTCGATACATATAATAGTATATCTGTCCGACCCAGATGAATGGGTGGAATTTGTGGTGGTCTTTCAGCCATTCTTCCATTGGAATCAAGGCGTCGAAACCGGTGGGCAAGAAATGGAGCTTGGAGGCGGTTTCTGCAACAGCTAGGTAGAAGTCTACAAAGTATGTGAGAGCCTATGCAGAATTGTTAGAGCTGGTTCTCTTATTCAAAATTTGAGTAGAAAGCATGGTACACGAGAATTCACAAAGAGGCAGATTCTCACAAGTCAGAGAACCTGAAAGCAAGTGGATGCTTCCAACCAAAGTGATGGCAAAGACTTTTTGGCAACTGACGAGATTGAAATTGCTAGCAAACCTTAACCATTGATCTGGAATCAGAGCGCCGCCGATGAGGGAGAGATGATGAGATTAAGCAGGAAGACTTACGAAGACGAAGTGCGCAACCAGTAACATTGGCCGACCACCACGGTAACCGTGAAGCGCCATCCGCACGCAGTGAATACCGAGGAACAGTTTGACGAAGGTCTCGAATCCAATGTTTTTGACCTGCTGTTGGAGCATTGGATAATCCTGCTCTAGGGAGTACATGAGAAAGTTGAAGCAGAAGTATGATAGGATGCAGGTGGCTGTGAGGGGGTGGCGTCTGGTCCATTTGAAAGCTTGGAGAATAAATTGGCATTCTGCGTTCAACTCCATGGCGAGGTGCTATGATGTTGTAGTAGGATTTGAAAGTGGTGGTGAACCAGACTATGAAATAGCAAGAGAGATATCCGAATGGCGAGCATAAAGAAGCTGTGTTACTCTCAGAGAATAAAGGAACGAAAACAGTGTTTAGTGTTGAACGCGGCATGCGCGTGTAATCATGCCTTCTACCCTCCTATTTCTTTCCCTGGGAAGGAGTTCTGTGAGGTGAGGGGCCATGAGTCATTTTGAATCGGATAAATACAGGTTTTGAGCCAAATGCTCATATGGAAAAGAGGCAGTGGATAACAGGAATGGGGACGGCGGTCGGTGTTCAACACGTCAAACACAGACGACAAAGCCTTCCGTCTTCTCTATCACCGCCGTAGAAAGGAGACCTACATGGCAAGATGGTCAAGTTATTCTTAGGTAAGATATGTCAAGTTTTCCCAGGGGCAAGTTGTAATTCTTAGTCGCTGCAGCCTGTTGTAGTTCCAGCAAGAGAGATACAATGGAGGTAATCTAAATCGAGTATTGCCCTCATTACATGATGAACGTAGCTTAAGCGTGACTACTGTTAATACTGCGGCAACAGTTACCGTCCTCACATCTTCGGAACTTGGAGGTTTCGGCATCGGCTCTAGTCTCGCGGCTCGAGTCTTTTTCAGTGAAGCTGATGAAATCTTAATTGTGGGAACCTCGTTCGTGGGCTTGGAATCGGCGGCACTTTCTTGCCACATTGAAAGAACTATAGTAATAGTTAGGTGCTAACTCTTACCAGTTGACATTTAGAGTGCTTCAAATCAAGATATTTCTGGCAAATTTGAATTTGGAAATCGCCAGGAAGTCTGAATCAGCGATCGCAACGTTTAAGTCTGATGTTGAGAGGTGGGAGCGATGTTACCCTTCATAGTACTTCTTTCCGACGACGAATGCTTGGTAATTGCTCAAGTCGAAAGTCAGCCACCTGCAAACTACAAATGCCGGTTCGATCTAAAAGAATTAAAACCGGAATCATAACGATAAATTTCTGGCCATCTCATTTTTTGACAATTGCTGGAACTTCGTCGACTTCCTTACGCGACAAGACATTCCGGATCAGATTCAGATATGCGGGAATTCCAAGGCGCTTGTCGTATCCTGTTTGTTGCCTGGAACGACGTTGATATGTCCTCACAGTTTTGATCATAAGTCGGCCAGCATTTTGTCACGAATCGACTTGATTTCGACTTGATTATCGCTGCGGGAATAAGTCATTATGATGCTCAAATGTGCAGATTCTTTTACTGACTTGACAACGCCCGACCCGACGCCTGTCTTCACAACTCCTTTGGTATAGCTTGCGGACATGTCGCTGAAATTTCCCAAACAATCACCATCTGCCTCTTCTGCCACCGAAGCCACCTCCTCTGCCTCTGCCACCTCCGTAACCTCCACCTCCATACCCACCACCCTGTCTGCCATATCCACGGTCACCATATCCATCTCCAGGGCCAGAGGGCGCATTATAGTCATTCTGTGGTGGTGGCTTGCCCTTCAACTCTTTCTGTAAGCTCTCGTACGTCTTCCTCATTTGCGCGTATCCTAGGTGCATCTTTCCGTAGAAGTGATCGGCCAATCGTCTATCGTTGTCCAGCCTACTGAGATATGCTCCACAGACGTCGCAAACCTGTAGCTTTTGATGACCAGAAGGACCAGATGTGTCGGACAAGGCTTTCAATTCGCGCTCGCGGTCTTCCTTCTGCTGCTTGAATTGGCGAATCTTGAAGAACTCTTGAACGGCTATGTTGACTTCACCTGCTTCACTGAGAACGCGGACTTCTTGCAGACCAATTTGGACTGACTTTCCGAGATCGTTGATGGTTTTGAGCTGTGTGGTACAAGGTCAGCTGATGGTACACGGTAACAGCGCAGAATCCTTACCAGAGCATTTGTCTGTCTGATCTCATCTGGGGTCTTCTCCAGCCTCCTCTGAGCGCTGTCGATTCTTCGATTGCACTCATCGACATACTTCTGCATGTCCCGAAGGTAGTCGTACTCGAAGCCCCATTTTGATTTCTGCTCGGCGTCGGCGGCCTCGTACTCTGTCTTCAGGCCTTCGTTGTGCAGCTTGGGACACGGGCCGAAATCTTGTTTGGTGTTGGTGAACAGATCGTGAGGGCATGTGCCAACAAGGTAGGAGCGGCACACCTTCATATCAGTTATTGGGACCTGGGGCGCTCGAGTGCCTGGTCCACTCATGAGCTGCTCGCCCATGAGCTGTTCTGCGACGCGTATCAGTATTATAATCAGGAGCACATGTTCCAGTAACCATACCAAGCAGCCTCCTCTGCTCCGCCGCCATGTTGATATAGTTTTGGGTGGTCGGTGATGTTGTTGTAGTTGTGGTGGTCAGTCTTTGGAGAAGGTTTGCGGCGAGTTTGACAACCTCCGAAGGGGGACGCGAAGAGGCCACCCGCTCATACTCTCCGCTATCAACACCAAGACCCAGATGAAGCAGAGGATACGAGCCTATGCATTTCCTTAACATACGACAATTGTAATGCACTTTTCTTTCCTGCTCGTGTCTGCTCTCTCGGCTTTCTCACGACTTACCTATGCCGAATCCGATTACCATGAACAACTCCACATACGGCCGCTCCCACAGAACGCCCTCTTCGCTTCGTTCAATTTCCGCAGTAACTCCTCGTCCTCGGCCTTCGGTCATCAAAATTTCAGATACTTCCCCAGGTCGCTGGGACAGATTTTACAACATGCGCATACAAAGGAGTTACATTTGAGGTTCAGTCTAGGAAGATGGGATGACGAGGGTTGGGGCGCAAGACCCTCGGGCGGGAGAAGAGAAGGAGGCACAGGTGTAGAGATATGGGCATGGGTAGATGCTCAGAATGATGAAGAGTAGGCTCGACTGGCATGTGCTGAGGTTGAACAAGAGACTGACAATTGACAGGGCGAATGCGCGATGGCTTACGCTCACGAATACGCTGTCTGGGCTGTTCTGTGCATCGCTGAACTTCATCGACTCTACCAAGACAATACGACCAGCAGTAAGCTTCGAACCGGAAGGTATTCATCCAAAGCGAGCCTTAAACAATCTACAATTGCTTCATGGTGTGCTGCCTCACGAGGTGGTATGCACCGAGAACTTGACTCCTTTCTTGAAGTTGTTACCGTGTAAAGGGAAGGCTGGCATCTCTAGTCTTCTCGATGGCCACAAGCTATTTGATGCGTCGTGGCAAGCTATGGCGATTGACATTCGCCCTGTCTGCACTTCTGAAACGGATTGTATTTTGGAGATCGAGCAGACGGTAGATATGGTAGTTGACATTGCAAGATCAAAGAGGCCAAGGGGTGGGTTGCAAAAGCTGGAGGCCCCAGGATCACCGCTGACAAGATTCAGACAACCCTATACCGCGTCCGATACCCGAGTCAGAACTCGAGTGCGACACGTCAAAGTCCTACAACGGCGACGACACCTGCTTCCCCCTGACGAAGACCTCAGAATCAGCATGGAGCTTGACCGAAGTGTTCGGCCGGCCCATTCATGGGTCCTGCTCAATAACGGGCGATGCTGGGAACTCAGCCGAGTCAGTCTGCTTGAATGTGAGTCCTGAGCGTACAGTCGAAGTGCGCAGCGAAGGTGTATGGTCCGAGACAAGGTATGACGCGGACGCAAAGCGCTGCTTCAAGCTGCCCTCCAACGGAACAGACTTCGACGTCTCTCTGCCAGAGCAGACACTTTCGGATTATGCGCCAACTGATAGACCGCGACTTCACGCCGCGCGCTCCATTACAGGCTACGGCCAAGAGAGAGGTGGTGTCCAAGCTGTGTTGCGCAATCCTTCTACAACCGAATCTATCGAAGTTGTGTACATGGAGTCTCTGCCTTGGTATATGAAGCCATATCTTCATACTCTCCGATCTTCCATGGTCTCATTCAGTGGTCCGTCAGCAGCGGACCCTATCAAGGAGACCTTCTATCGACCGGCTCTCGACCGCCATCGAGGATGCCATTTAGAGCTAGTCCTCACCATCCCACCCTCCTCAACGCTTACACTCACATACGACTTTGAAAAGGCCATTTTGCGCTACACCGAGTACCCACCCGACGCCAATCGAGGCTTTGACGTCGCCGCCGCTGTCGTTCGTCTCTTACCTTCGAAGAAGTTTCCGCAAGACGTCTACCTCCGAACCACCACTCTCCTTCTTCCACTCCCAACCCCAGATTTCAGCATGCCGTACAATGTAATCATCCTCACAAGCACAGTCATGGCGTTGGGATTTGGCAGCATTTTCAATTTGCTCGTGCGGCGTCTGGTTGCTGTAGATGAGATCGGCCCTGCGGGCCTTGCGCTAGTGGTATTACAGCTACGGGGACGCGTTCGTGCAGCTCTGCAGAAATTAACTTCAAAGTTTGGAACAAAGAGCGAGAAGAAAACACAATAGCTGTAATTGATTTACGTTGTCATGCTTTTTGGTTGCTTCACGTTTGGTCGCGGGCGCTTTGGTTGCATAATAGTCCGTGGTGGCGTTCATGGTGGTTTGTCATGTTGCACCTCGGATAGATTAGGGTGCATGAGAGGATTCGACCTCATGATAGTCGAGTACGGTAGCTAAAGGTTTGATCATTTCCTATCTCTGTCCCGTCTGACCTCACCATCTGGAATTCACATTCCGATCCTCTGGTCATTTTGTATTTCAGCAAATTGCATTCCCCCATTCCTGCCGGGAACCTCATGTATACCGCCAATTGCTCGAGACGGCTCGCACTACACCCATCGTCGACCACCTACCGAACATCATCTCTCTCAGCGATAGCGCAGCACAGCACGGAAGACATCATGTTTCCTACATCAACCCAATTGTCCGCTTTGATAGGCTTGGCTACACTCATCGGTATGTGTTGCGAGCTCTATATTATTCATCTTTTTGCTCGCCAAAGTTATCCCGGAAATCTTGTCTATGAATAAAGCCTCAATTCCTCATCACTCTTTACCTCCATAACATTCGCTTCTATTACTCTTCGATTCATGCCTTCATCGCCACTTTTCAATTGCTTTATCTTCTACATCCTTTGCTTCACCTCACCGCTGCGAGAAGCCAATCTTGATGCTTCAGTCGTTCGAAAATACGCAATCTAATCAGCACCATGATTAGCAACGGCGAATGCGATACGAACTTTTGGATTGCCGAGTATGGGTGGTGTGGAAGGATTAGACGCGTTTATGGGCATCTGGGTTGGTGGGGCTTGGGGACAGTTTTGAGGGCAAGGTCTATCGGCGGCGAGACCATCAAGCGGAGGGGTAACTGGGAAGGACGGGTGACAGGAATAGGTGAAAAGGAGGAACGCGGGGGAATGGGAGGAACGAGGGAGACTCTGAGCGATTCGCGGACGAGGATGAGATGGGATTGCACTGTCGTGTCGCAGAAGGAGTGCCAAATCGCGACATTCTGACGGGGTCCGCCAAAACGGAACCCTTTTTCAATATTGGTAACTTTGTTCAGCAATGCTAAATTCCTGGCAAGCTCGGTTTTATATGTTAGCCAGGATATTCGGTTCATCGACCTTGACCTGAGAGACTGGGCTTGAAGAGCTGGAATTGCGAGTCCGAGTGGGAAACAATCTAAAGGGTTAATGAACCTTTTGACCGTGGATTGATGTCTCAATAACTGAAAATTCATCATTTGGCTCCGAGATGCCCCTCAAGCCTCCACGCCTCAGTCGGTCGATTTGTCATACCAACGCCTTCTGAGCACAAACTAATGTATTTCAAGACTTTCTTTCTCTCAGTCAGGCATCATCGTAAGGTTCTCCGTCGGCCACGATATAGCAAAGTTACTTACCTCGCGAGCAAAGGACTTGTGTGTTAGAATTGTTCAACCAGACATGGCAGTCCAGCTAGCATGCAAGCTCTCGGACCGAAGAGTTCATCGAGGCATGAAAATAGAACCATGAATGCACCGCTAACGGAATACTTTTGTCCTCAGATGATCCGGCTCACGTAGCTGGACTCCAAGAAACCAGCCATTTAAATTATCAAATGTTGCCACGACCTTGCTGAGAATACTCTCAGCATCGCTCACTTTCTGCCAATGTCATTAGCGAAGATTGCTAGGAATTCTTCGATATCAGTTCTGGGTTGGCGGACTCTTCCTCTTGAACCGAAACGCCGATTTCCGGATCCGGAAAGACACAAACGACTTCAACTGGTGGTCTGAGCATCCTTGTGTCCTCCCCACCACGTCCACATTTTTCTCGTTACGTTTTTCCCTGTCGTAACCCAATTAAACACCAAATCCCCATACCATCGCCTTCTAGCCAGTCCTTCGTATGCGCCAAATTCTCCACAGCTACGATTATATGAGCCCGGGAAGGGCCTGTCTCCATTGCTACTTATGGAACAATGATTACATCGATGATGATTGTCCAAGCAAGGGGTTTTCAACTCTGTGGCTACTAGATCGCCCATTTCTTCGATTTTCCAGATGAAGTTGCGGAAGAGACCTTGGCAATTGTGGAATTCTGGGGGGTTTGAGGAATTGCATTTGCAGCAGAGCCATGTTGGTGGTTGTGTTAGAGGGGTGTATGGGTTGTGGAGCGGCGTCGTGCGTATAAGGGTATGTGGTTTGGATTTTGGTAAATCGTTGGATTCCATAGCCAGGCTATATCTTGATAGCAACAATAATACTGGTCGTGGGCCTTCTCAACGTTAAGGTGTGAGGAGTTTTAAGTAAGAATTGTTTAGGGGATTTCATTCACTGCCTTATAATGTAACACGGCTCAACAACAGGAGCTCACTTCTCCACTCTGCAATCGTGACACTTCACCATTTGATTGTTCCCTGTAGACCACGTATTCAAGTCTTCGCATGCCTTGATTATATTTTATTTGAAGGCCTCGCGAGTGCATCGGTAAGCAGTGCCTAGACCAGTCTTAATTATGTCGTCCTCGTTTGTAAAGCGATTCCGCGTATGGTTAGCAATAGCTTTCGAGTACATATTTAATGTCTGGGTTTGTGAAGTCCTATTACATGTATCTGACTAAGACTCGATAGCGCCTGTTTCTAGGCAATTTAAAGAAGCGATCTTGCCAGGAGATTTCCTACTCATGGATAGAATTGTTAGCCTTATCCTCACGTAAAAGATGATTCGTTCCTACGCCTTTGTCAAAACGCCGTCTCTCGGATATGGTTTGTATATGAAAGACGTGGTGAACATCTCTGTACATACTTGAATATGTTTCAACTTTTGACGAAGAGCAAGTATACTAATCTATCTTGGAAAAGAGGTAGTAGCGGTTTCACTCGTTGCAGGGAAAACAGCTCGTGAAGCGAGGCTCACAGACTCGGGTGACCTAGTGTTCTTAAGATGTGTTCTACCTCCCAAAGATATATAAGACAACCCGAAGTGGATGCGTCGGCAATGTAATACGTCCAGAGCACGGCACACGGCCATGGGATTATGCCACTCGTGGTGGTAGAACAGTGGTCTTATTCATACTCACCAAGCATTAACGTATTCCTTTATCCAAACAATTCCAAATCACTATCGATATCGATAAATTTCTGGTGATCTTAGGGAAGAACATGGCCAGAAAATTATCCAAATCGATTGGAGTAGAACGATTGCTATTTAAACATACCACTGTTATTCTCCACCCGGCTAGAGCGAGCATGAATCAATAAGACTATTATGGTAGTGACTAGTAATTACTTGCGACATCAAGTTAAATACCAAAATCAGGCTGTCAGAGGCATGAGAAGTAAAGGACGAGAAGCAAAAGAATAAAAAGAAGAATTGGATATACTTATGATCAATCGTCCGACCTTATATCCCGCCTCGCTCATACTGATAACCACAATGGAACACCACATAAAGACCGCCCGACATAAAACAAACCATTCATCTTCCCATGAACACATCAAAGGATCTCGACAAAACAGCGTCGGAAAACTATATTACCGAGACCAATTTGATAGCACTTGTCGTAATGAATATCATCAACTTTCCTGGGAATATTTTCCCATTCCGTCCTCACATCCCATTTCCCCCAAGATTCACGGATCCCATAGTATATATTTGGTGGTAATCAACCAACCTATTGAAATTAGCTCAGGTCTAGAGAATGATTATTCAGCCACTTACCAATCAGCCAGAGCGGCCTTATGAATCCGCTAGTGGTGATCATGATCTTTTGCACTTATTACACCGCTCGTTGATTGATGTTCTGTTGTTGAAGGCTATGTGGTAATGCGCGCAACGGCACCTCTGTACACTAGATCTATTGATTCTCTTGCATTTGTGGCATGTCCAAACAGTCCAACGAGGGCTGAAAATCTTGCTGAAAAAATTCATCGCACTGATGATGAGGGTCTGCTTAGAATTAGCTACGAAGCCATGTTTGGACATAATTAATATACCTATTCGATACGGAGTAGTAGATTCCCGAAAAGGAGGGTTTTGCGATCGTATAATTAATCAGGAGTGTCGTTCTGAATAGTTCGATGTTTTAAGGCGTTTATTCGATTCCGTGTTATTATTATATCTGCTTGAGCTACTTTGCTGAGTCTATATATAAACTAAGAAAAGAAGAATTACAGAGGACTTCTTATACCCTAGATCTATCTCGCTCTATGGTAATGTGATGGCGTAAAAGTTGTTCACTCCGGCGGTCATATCATCAATACCGTCGATTAATCGGCGGTAGTAGAGTAGTAACAATATTAATCGATGAATATCTCTGCACCAAAAGGCACGGAAATAGAGATTGGGAGGTAGGACACGTATAGCGAGAGGGTTGTAATGCTACAGCTTCAGTACCCGGGCCAATACCAACGACTATGCTCTTTCCTAGAAGGTAACAACTTTTCTTGTAACAGCGTGAAGTCCATGCGGTAGGCATTGATGATTAATTTCCAGCTTTGTGAACCTAACACTGAGTGCATCACGAGTCGAAGCAGTGTAGCATCAAACGGTAATAGGCGGTTTCTGCTGGGAAAATGGAGAAGCAGCGCGAATGGTCAAATGGTCATCGGAGTATGTAGCCGCTTTATCGGGAGGCTTCGGATATCGCTGTACAATCGAGTGAATTGGCTATTGAGTATTTCCTAGCCCTCACTCCAAGATCTCCTCCATCTCAGCAGGACATTCCTCTAGCCAATCGTTCCAAGAAGATTTCCACTCCTCAGCGGTTCCCCATCGCAAGTATCTCCTGAACTTCTCAGGAGAGACATTGCTGTCCAAATCGATCATGCTCGAAAACTCTTCGAGAAAGAGATCCCAATCACTGGAGTCTGCAACATCTTGATTGCCTCCAGCTTCCTTCAGCAGGTCAATCTCTTCGATCTTTTCCTTCACCTCAGCCTGCAAATTGGCAATCTTGGATTTATGGAATTCGATCGCAATCTCATGCGCGGCAGCATCTGTCTCCATAGACTTGCACTCCTTCTCCCTCTCCTTCAAGACAGCTTTGGCTTGATTCAACTGGACAGAGGTCTCCTCAAGCGCGTCCTCCATCTCTTTGAATTCTTTGCTCGCTGTCTCTCCAGACTTGAGCGCCTCTTTCTCACCCCTCAACTCATCCATCCTCTTATTCAACGCGAGGATGCTTGCGTCTTTCTCAGCCACAGTCTTCTCCATCTCAGTGACCTTCTTCTCAGCTCGACCAACCTGAGTATGCAACTTCATGTTCTCCCTCTCGCGCGCAAGGAGAGCATCAACATCAACAGGCTGGCCTGAGCTCCCAGCATTGCCAGACTTCGCAGCAGTCAACTGCTTCTCCAAAGCAGCTTTCTCTGACTTCAGAGCGGCAGACTCAGTCTGCAGAGCAGAGACTTGCTGGACCTTTGTCATGAGTGCAGACTGCGACGTCTTGAGCTTGACGCTGTCATCATGAATCTCAGCCAATTTGACTTGCGCTGTGGCAAGCTCGGATCTGGTGGCGATGAGCTCTGATTTGGTGATGGAGAGCTCGGATTTGGCGACGCTGAGCTTTTTTGCAACTCGGGTGTTGCGTGATTCCCAAAGCTGACGAGAAAACTTATCAACTATCTCGAGGCGGGTGTTGAACAGCTCCTGAGCGTGAGCTTTTTTCAATGCAGCCATTGTGAGAACTGCTTTGTCTGTAGCAGCAATCTGGCGCTTGAACTGGAGCCTCGAGACTTCCAAAAGCCGTCTGAGTTGTGTGTTCTCAGAATAATCGAGCTCGGATTGTGCAGTGAGTGTTCCGACATTGTGCTTTTCTTGCCCGAGGGCAGTGGAGAGGGACAAGGAAGCCGTGTCTTGTATTTTGAGGATCGCGGAGTGAGTTTCGACAGTCTGATCGTGGGCAGATTGTTCTGCCAGGTATTTGCTGCGCCAGACATCTCGGTTGTTGCTGATAGTCGCCAAATCGTTGATGGCGCTATTCGTGCTTGTGACTTGTGCGGAGAGCTTTGCGCGTAACTCTTTGATCACGTCTTCATTGTTGTTGAGACGTTTTTGATCAATTGGAAGAATGATTTTGGCGATGAAATAGACGGTGCTGAGAGATATAATCCAGTCCTCGTCGTACTTTTCAATGAAGTCGATCAAGGTCAGCGGAAACAAGAAATTCGAGAGCACGGGAAAGGTGTGGATATCCAGGAGCGAGTCCAGCCGGAGCACAGTCTTGCCGACATGAGCCAGAGCCTGGGAATAAAGTCAGTAACGAGGACAGGAGAGTCGGATCGACAGTGTCGATACTTACGAAGATCAGGTGCGGAATAATCCATGCGCTGCCGACACACCAGTTCTCTGGTATCTTCACGCCTGCGTAGAAGTACACCAAGAACGGGTGGTAGAAGTCGAAGAAGCTGTACGCAAGAGGAAAAGGACTGGGGATCTCGTTGTAGTGCTCGCCAGTGTATGCTTCGAGAACTGTGATGCCGAGCAAGAAGATTGGACCAATGGTGAAAAGAAGGGTGATGTAGTATTTGATGATGAAGCGTGCAAAGACGTGAACGCCCTTTGAGAGCAGAGATTCGAGATCCATGGTATCGGATGAGAGAGGTATGGTATCGAAAGGAGGAATGGAATTGTGAGCTTGGAATCGCTTTATGAGAGAGGTTGGAGGTAGGTATTGAGGATGTAAAGTTTTTACCAGAGAGAAAGTGAGCGAGAAGGTATATATGATGAAGAGGTTGAATAGAAGACCATCAATGGTAGCTGGTTGGTATTGTCGCGACTATGGGACAATAACAATGACAATAACAATACAAATGACGTACATTGTTTTCGAGTCCCCAGCATGAATGGGACTTGACAACACTTTCCATTGTCATGACACCGAAGATCGATAATTCCATTCGTCATATTCTGGCCCTAGCATCACCATCTTTGAGTTCGAGGAAGTAGAGGCACATGTAGACCGGCTTGGACACAACTGAACATGCTCGAGTGGCCATCGATAGATGCAATGCTGGCAGAGCAGATTTGACCTCGGAAATGGCCAGGAGTCTTTCAGTATCGCTGATGAATTGAAGAAATCATCCACCATAGATTGTACCACGTCGGACATCCAATTCAACTCATCACTGTTCATCAAAGGACCTGGATGTCGAAAATATCTCTTTGCTTAGAATCTTCTGTTCTAGGATCAATGTCGATGGATTTCAAGCAATCCCAATAAATTATATCGCCGGAAACTGTTTGATATCGATGTCTGATTAAGAAGGCTCATTTGTACTTCGGGTGCTGTCGGAGGCTACAGAATTGGTGACCACACGGTGCCACTGCGGGCAGAGATTCTTCTGACGAGCATTCCAAAGGCTGAGAGGGTGGCCGAAGAAGACTCGAGACAGATGAGGTCATGGTGTAAGCAGTGCCATAAATCGAGAATGGGAAGATGAAGATGAAGAATCTTCCGAAGAGCTTGAACCCGCATCAACAATAAGAGGCATCAGAAGTGTTCAGTTATTTCATGATTGCAGTGGTGGATGTATCTAAATGGAGTCAAAAAATGCATGATGCGAACAACTCTCCCGAGTGGCGTCGATGACAAATGACGCCCAGCCCGGAGCTCCAGAAATCCATGCTATATCCAGTCCTGTACAGCCTCGCCTCCACTCCTCCACTCTCCACTTCAAGTCTCTGCCTCCCAAATGCGCTTCCCTTCTTTCATTTCTATAACTAAATCAATCTCCATCTTCACAAACATAACAACCCGCACTTTCCCCTCCACAACAAAAGCATTACAACCCCTCATCCGCCCCTCATCTATCAAGCAATCGATGCCAATTCCGTTCCTCAGCTCCCTCTTCAGTTCGACCGCCACAACAAGAAACATGTCCTATCCAGTCCAAAAGTCCGACCAAGAATGGCAAGCCGTCCTATCGCCTGGTAAGTCTAATCACCTCTGACTAAATACTTCTAGATCCGAGGCATTGTGGACTGATAACCACCCACAGAACAATTCCGCGTAGTCCGAAAGCAGGGAACCGAAGCCCCTTTCACAGGTCAATACGACAAGCACACTCCCACAAGCGGAACGTACAACTGCGTCGCCTGCAATGCACCCCTCTACAAAGCCTCGCACAAATTCAAGTCCGGATGCGGTTGGCCTGCCTTCTTCGACGGCGTCCCGGGTGCCATTACAAGACATACCGACAAGACATTCGGGATGGAGAGGACGGAGATTGTTTGCTCAAACTGTGGGGGCCATTTGGGACATGTGTTCAAGGGAGAGGGCTACGCGACCCCGACCGACGAGAGGCACTGCGTTAACAGTGTGAGCTTGAAGTTTGATGCCGAGGATAAGTAGGGTGGTTGAGATTTTAGGAGTCTGTTCTGGGTGGTTCAAGTGAAGCGCTGTTGTTGATGGAGTGAGGTGACGATTGTGGCGTTGGTTGTGTACAAGGCTGTATGGGTATGACGCATGAAAAGTTGAAGGTGCAGCATAAGAGATGTAGTATAAGGGATGTAGCATAAGAGATGTAGTAGCATGAGAGATGTGGCATGAGAGATGTAGCATGAGAGATGTAGCATGAAAAATGTAGCATGGGAGATGTAGCGAGAGATGTAGCGTAAGAGATGATGAAATGATGGTTGGAGAAGATATTGCTCGCGTCCAGTAGCAATCTTGATATCAGCCATGATCCGTAAACTCTGACTAAAAGGGTAGACCTTCCGTGCTAACACGATACGCAAATCGCATCACCCTCTCAATTATGCCAGTAATCATAGCCAGCCATCAACTCAACCACACTGCCACTCTTACGCGTTACGCCAGACTTAAGAACCTCAATCCAAGAGTCGTCCAAACGCCGCCCATGCAATGCCAGAATTCCAAACCCGCTCCAAATCCAGTATACATCAAGACCCAAGCTCCATCCATACACGCCTCTCGCATTATATCCAAACACCCCCCTCTTTCCCTCTCAACACTCCCCACCAGTCGCCACCCCCATCATCATCTCACAACTTCGGCGCACCCCCCTCCCCCTTCTTCCCACTCAAAACCCACCCACCAACCCACCAAACCAAAACCACAACCCCAGAAATAATCCCCGCCAACTTCAAAATCGCAGTCTTATTCCCCTGCTTCGCCATCCTCCCTAACCTCTGACTCGAGTTCTTGATCGACGTCCCCATGTTCGAGAAGACTTCTTGGTTCCGCTCAATCATACTGTGATCAGAGGCATTGTTATAGATGTCTACCGTCACACCGCGGAGCGCGCTGACTTTGGAAGAGAGTTCGGAGAGGCGCGCGTTGTTTTGTCTGTTGCACATATATTTAGCTTAGATATGAGGGTGATTTGTGTTCTGGGGATGGCTTCCTTGGGGGGTGGTAGGTTTGGAAGAGGAGGAGGGATTTAAGTACCTTTCGCGTTCGTAGGCTTCTGAAGACATTTTCTAGGATCTGGAGGCTTTTTCGTATATCCCAGATTCTAAGCCTTCGTTTTCGAGAATGAGGAAGGGCGGTGGATTTGTCGGGCTCGTTGTGTATGATGTACATTCCAATGCAATGCGATGCGACAGTTGCGGCCAACTTCACGGAAGTCTTAGCGTGACACAATATCCGTACATGGTCCCGTCCAAACGAAAAGGATTCACGTACAGGTCTACAAGTTCCCAGTGACTCTGCCATTCAGAGGGCGGGAACATATACAGGTCGAACAATTGCATACAAATTTGGAGAAGCACCCTATTTTCAACTCCAGAGCTATCTACAAACATGCAAATCATTACGCTTGAAATCATCGCTCGTAATTCCTGATCAGCACTACACTATCCACAAGCCAGGACCGCATCAATATTGACACTGAGCTACGTGCCTTAACCCCATTTCGACAGCGTTCCTACTCCCAAACATTCGAGAACAAGTCATCATTCCCTGAATTGAAAGCAGCGGGTTTTGCCGGAGTCGCTGCCGATGTAGAAGCATGCGGCGCACTACTCCATCCTCCAAAATCGTCATCAGCAGTCACTTGCGGGCTCGTGACTTTCGTCGCTGTCACAGGTGCTCCCCAACCATTGTTGGAAGCGGCAGACATCGGCGCAGGAGCGGCAGCAGCAGGTTTCGAGTCGCCCCAAGCATCACTTGAAGATCCCCACACATCGTTGCTGCTCATGTTAGCTGCGAATGATGAATTGTTACCTGGCACAGCGGGTTTCGACGGTGCTGGGTTGGACAGGTTGAAAGCGGAGTTGTTGTAAGAAGGTGTCGGCTTGGCTGCAGCAGGTGCTGGTGCCATAGAATCGCCCATCAGATCAAATAGGCCGTTGTTGTTCTGAGGCGGCGCAGCACCAGCTGGAGTCGTTGCAGGGGACGAGTTTGAAAAGAAGTCTCCAAATCCACTGTTCGAGCTGAATCCTCTTGACGGAGCAGGTGGCTGTGAAGTCGGGTTTGATGGAGCCGCTGGTGTGTCGAAGAAGCTTCCGCCACCCCCATATGCTGATGGTGTAGCCTTTGGTGGCGCTGCTGTTGACTTTGTGCTCATGCCTGCCAATCCAGCAAACGGCGATGGCTTCGCGGGTTGTTGTTGGGCAGCAGGAGCGCCAAAATTCAAGCCGCCAAAGGCATCGGTCATTCCACCAAACGCTGATTGCTGCGCTGGCGGTGATTGCGGTTGAGAGGAGCTCATGCCGCCGAATTGCCCTGCAGATGATTGATATTGTTGTTGAGGAGCAGGTGCTGCGGCAGGTTTGGATGCGTAGAGTGATAGAATGGATTGTTTGAGATCGGGTCTCGAATTCGCGGGGTTCGAAGAGGCTGCAGATGTGCTCGAAGGCCGGTCTGGAGGTGCTGCTGGGGCAGATCCGAAAAAGTCGAGTCCGAGTAGGGAATCGGCTGGCTTCGTCGCCTTTGGAGGAGCCGCTTCAGCCTTTGGAGGTTTAGACATCGGCGGTCCTGTACTCGGCCGAGCTGGCGCTGATACGGGTTCATCGCCAAATAAATCTACTACCGGAGCATGACGCGTGATGGCTGACGCACCTCCACGTCCAGGAGGTGGTGCGGCTTGCCTCCCAGAGACAGATCTCTCTATCACGGCCTTTTGCTGGACAACATTCAAGGGCTGGTAGAGTAAGTCTTGCATTCAATGTATATCTATGAGACAATGGCACTCACCACATCGTCGTCGCCTTCAACTTCGAGTGTGGAAGGATCTGGCATGGGTCCATCCATCACCCACCGCTTCGATTCATACTTTGTTCGAATAAAGTTCTCGATCTTGGCTTCCGAAGGCATGTGGCCAGGTGCCAGTTTTGCTTCCCAGTATCTATGTCTATCAGCATCTTATCCGCTCGTCTACGTCAGCAACACATACTTGTTCGCACGGGCATTACCCCATCGCAACATGCTTGCCAATTGTTCGTCGGTCCATGTATCCAGATCTACAGATTTGACTCGGCTGATATGTGTTCCCATACCACGGTGGATTCCAGAGCATCTGCGGCGGCAATAGTTAGCCAATTCCCGCAGTCCTCCCCAAGTCCTGAACTGCAGTCTCATACCGAATACACATGAACACGCCCAGATTCCAACTGGCCCATCTCGGGTCTATGTCTCATTGTCAGTCGTGTTGTCCCTTCCAGGCAAGATACCAGTGCACTCACGCTTGTTTCTCTTGCAGTCCGAACAGCTCTTGTTTGTCTCCAGCTTGACCAATTGTTTCAACGTGTTCCTATTCTTCTCGGCAGGGTCAACCGCCGGTCCCCTTCGTGACATGATGGCGGATGTGCAAAGTCTCTTCCGGCTTACGGGATGATGTTCGCGGTATTGTAGGTAGGAATCGAGGTTGTGGGAATAAGTAAAGGTTGGGCACGAGGGGTCGAATGTCGAGTCGTCGCGGAGGTGTTTACATCGCTTTGAGACGGGCTATCGAGAGATCGTTGTGGCAGTTGAAGAGTATCGGCAGTCCTGATTCAAGATGATGAATATAACTCTCTACTGCTACATATAGTAGGGGAATAAGTTAGTATTTGGAGCCCAACTTGTAATGGTGACACTGATGCTGGCCTAGAATCACGTGCACACGCCAGCAGGAGCTTTGACAATCACTGCAACAACAACTGAACCTTGATGCAACCTCGATAGTTTGACCTCCACCCATATCTGTCTACTTTTCCTAGGGATATCCCAATTCACTTGACAGTGTTTCTATCCCAGAGCAGCTCACAAGATCCCGCTATTCCGATGCCGAAGCATTTCACGAGCAACAGAAGGTGCAACAATCCATAATCTGAACGTTCTTGTAGTTACGCTGAATGATTGAAAGCACAGTGGAGCCGCCAATTCTCTGCCCTCGCCCCGACGTTCTGTTACTTTGCCCAATGAAGGAGTGATCGAATGTATGTCCCGAGCAAATGGCAGGCTCATGCGTACAAAAGGGATACCCGCGCTACTTCTTCTCTGCCTTCTCATCGTCATACCGAGTCCAAGACTCATTCTGCCCACCCTTCCCACTATTCCCGACACTCGCATTGGTCTCATTCCAGACGTTATTCTTCCCACCAATGATTCCAAAGGCCTTGTCGTCAACATCCATCTTATCGTCCACCTGTTGTGCAGTGATCCTCTGCCCAGCAGGCTTCTCTTGGTCCTCATAGTAGTGCATGACCGCGTTTTCGTTGATGCACGCATTATGCTCCAGATACAATGCTGCGTACGGGCGAGACTCCTCTCCGGCAATTGATGTGAACAGCTCGATCTGATCATCCGTGGGTTTAGGCGTTTCATTGACTGAACGAATCTGCGCGGAAGTCTTGATCGAGGATGTCGGACCCTTCGCTTTGCCAGAACCATGAGGTTTGTCTGCGTTGGGAATCTGGTTAGCGAAAGCTGTCATTATTGCTGCAAAGTTCGCGTTACTGGAATTGGTCTTCTTTGGTGCGTCAGCTTGGAAAATCTCGTGATCTAGTCTTCCTAGATCAGCACTCTTGCCTGGAGCATCAGTCGCGCCCTTCTCAATCTTCCAATCCTCCTCCAGCGCCCTCAGCAAAGGCACAGCATCAACATCCGGCGGTAACGAAAATTCCGCGCGGCGCGTCCTCGCAAATCGGATCTCGCGATCATCAAGTCGCGGGTCCTTGCTAACAGACTTCCCTAGTGCCACTCCAAGCGGCGGCGAATCTCCCATATGATCGTACGGCACATACATCGGGAACTCCGACCATGGACGAACTCGATCTCGGTCAAGAGGTCGTTCGCCCGCAGCGGCACGTCTCTTGTTTTCTGCCTTCCATCTTGCCGTATTTGAATCACTGAGGACGTCATCTCGACTTTCGCCGCGCCAAAAATCCTCGGTATCTCTGATTTGGGCCTCTCGGAGTGGGTCCCAGATTGTGGGTTTATTGTCTTTCTCGAGCTTCTCGTTGTGTCGTTCCCAGGCTTCTCGCTGTTCGAGATTCTCGTAGTCCTTGTCTTGCCAGTAGGCGTTGCAGCGTTTGATGGCGTTCTCGTAGTGTATCTCGTAATAGAAGTCATCGGCATCACCGTCTTTGCCTTTCGCGTTAGCCATCACAAGATCGAATACTTGGTATGTCTTGCTCTTCTTGGCTTTGCGATTTCTCTTTGGGGGTTGATGGCCTTTTTTCTTCTTGCTCGCACCTAGATTAAGCATGCTTGCTCCACTGTCGGTGTCGTCATCTTTCAGACACTGGTCCCGGAGTGATGGCTTTGAGGTGGCCTTTTGCTGCTGATTCTCCTGTTTCCTTGTCTTCCTTGCCATGACTCGATCCTGAACTTTTTCTCTTTGCTTCGCGAGGTTGGACTCGTTGTAGGTCACTTTTGGAGAGGCGGGGGCTGTCATAGCTATAAATACGATGTGGGGTAGATAGCGATAGCTGAACGCGGCTTGCTTTGAAACGTGTGTTGATGCTGGTGTTATTGTTTACATTCCTCCACGGGAAAAAGATGGCATCGGGGTGTGTCGTAAGCTGTCGCATGCAGGAACGACTCCACAGTAGCTTCACCTTCACCACTTCACTTTCGCTTCCATTTGAAAGGTCATTACAGGGTGCACAGTGCCCTTCGAACCATTTCGATTGCGTGTCAGCCCTTTCTAGTAGGAATCGTTATCGATACGTTTCTAGCAAGCTTCAGGACTCAACTTGCCAGGAATTCATCGATATTGATCTTAAGTTGGCGGAATCCAAATACAAAGCTGATTTTGTGATTCCTGAAGCCTAACCCTGGATGAGCCCGTATCTGAAGGAAGAGCGCTGACGACCACAATGCAGCACCGACGTTTGGATGGGATTTCCAAGTTTATTTCTCAATCAAAGCCGCAGCGTCCATAATCGTCGACCTCGGCCGTCGCTACTAATGCTTTCCAGCGGATCACCCAGGTTGGAGACAAGGTGTCTTTCATCGCCCGGGAGTAAGATGAAATTGACCTCACGCCACGGAGGTTGGAACACATTATCGACAGGCCTCTTGAGCTCAACTGTAATCTTTTCATCGGTCGAACTGTACTCAATGGTGAACGAAGAGATACTTGGGTGCGACGCGATTCCGTCGTCTTCAAACCATGTGTAGGAGAAAATTTGCCCGTGTGAAGTTCCTTTGGGTGGAAATATCTCAATGCTGCGATAATCGTCGTCCTCGAGTGTAAGGCATTCGGGCTTCACATCTCCAGGCAATTTAGTTTGCACAGACTTGCCAATAGGAACAGCTGCTCCAATCTTGGCCAACACAGGAATACTCTCTTTCCACTCAGAGGATATCTCAACCCACTGCCCGGAAGCGAGGTACTGATATGGCGCGTTTGTGTTCACGTAGCCATAGTCAAAATGCTTGCTACTCTTCCGCGGGAGGTACATCTTCGACGTGGTCTGACCCGGATGAAATACGCCTCCGATAAGCAAAGAATCTCCCAACCAGAATTGCTCTTCGCCCTCTTTCAGGAATCTTGACCAAACCTCGGGATCCGACTCGTAACCCCAACCTACCCATCTCTGTGGCGGTGAAGCAGTAAGATGACTTTCTAGCGCAAGAGAGTAGATATAAGGTAAGATCTCGTATCGTCGCTTGATTGCCCCGCGAATCAATGGTGTAATCTCTGGGTACATCCATGGTTCAATAACCTCACCAACAGAATTGTCCTTTGCAGAGGTCTTGAAGCAGTTGATTGCGAAACGAGGTCCGTAAATGCCGAGCTGGACCCACCGCAAGAGCAATTCGGGAGAGGGCTGAGGTCCTGCTCATCGTTAGCTATGAATTGCGGAAGCAAAACTTTACCCACCCTCAAAACCACCAATATCATGACCAGAACATTGGAGAAGTGACATTCCGGCGTTCAAAGAAAGTGCATTTGCCCCTTTCATCGATGCCCAGCTAGTGACATTATCTCCACTCCACGTACTTGCGCAAAATCTCATGGTGCCGGCAGTCGCACTTCGAGTAAGCACGAATGGTCTCTCGTTGGGCGCTACGCTAAGCAGAGCATCATGAGAAGCTTTCCCCATCAATTCAGTGTGCATTGCTCTACCCCATAATCCAAGTGAGTTTGGAACGGTGGGATCAAACCTCGACACTGACTCCTCGAGCGCAAGAGCCCAGCTGTCATTGGGTAAGACGTATTCATTATTGTCATTCCACATGGCATCGATTCCCTGCTTCTTCAATTCCTGGACCCCCTCGAACCACCATTGAAATGCAGCTCTCGATGTGAAATCGATATGGCTTCCGTCCCCATTTTCGCCGCCGCCTGCACTCCACAGCCGCATAGTGGCTGTGGACCTGTCCTGTTCTGTAAACAGCCCATTTCTCTCTTTCAGATATTGATAGTCAGGGTGGGACTTGAGTACAAAGGGTTTGATATTCGTGAGAAGTCGGATACCTCGAGAGTGATACTCCGCGATCCAGTTCTCGGGATCTGGAAAGCGATGCCGATTCCAATTGAACACGTTTCTCACCTTAGGCTCCCTTTCAGAAATTGAGTAACCAGAGCTCATTTGATGTGCTGAGCAAGGTATGTCGTGGGCTTTGAGCTTGTCTGCAAAAGCCAGCAACTGTTCAGCCGCCGGAGGATCGTCGCCCATACAGTATTGGTACCCACCAGAGATGTATCCGAAGGCCCATTTTGGTACCAAGAGAGGAAATCCCACAAGCTCGGCATATGTTTTCACGACGTCACTCAAGGTCTTGCCAATAATCAGATATTCCTCGAGGCCACCGTAGTCTTGTCGGTACACTTTGTAATGACCCCATAGGCCATCAATCTCAGATCCAACAGACCAAGATCCTCTGCCATGGGTCGTCGAGAAGATCGCAATGCAGCCATCTGGCGTTGCCTTGATCAACAGTGGCAGATGCTTGTATAAGGGATCGGTCTTATGCACATCATAGCCAAAGCAGTCGCTTGCAGAGAGCTGGAAATGGCGGCCAGTCAGGTCCATGGGGGCGGCCTTCTCTCCCAGACCAACATGCAAGGCGTTTCTGTCATGTTTGGTATAATGGGCAACCCCAGGTCCATCGCAAACGTATGAACGAGACTCCAAATCTCGATGCAATGGCTCAGGGGTACCTTTCCATCCAAGAGACACGATGGGTGTATCAGCCCATTCCACGGAGGCCGTCACGTCTTCGACATCAAATACTATCGATCGATCGTCCGGCCTGTAGGATGAGAATTTGAGGCTGTCGGATGGCGATTTGGGCTCCTTGGCGCTGGGCCACGGTGGTAATGGGTGGCTCTCAGAAGTGAAAGTGACGCGGAACAGATTCGACCGAATGACCTCAAACCGATAATCAAAGTAAAAGGCATTGTTTGTCGATCGTAACTGTATCGAGGAAGCTCTAGCGGTGGTTGCTTCTGCAACCTCAACGTAGGCCCGAGGGGTTGACTCCAGTTGTGGCATTGTGGCAGCTATTCACCACGGTCCTGGGGTCAAGAATTGTACATATTTAAAAGCGAAGTAGACACGATCAAGCTGTTTCGAGAGTGATGGAAGTCCCGATCCAATGTCCGGGATCGGGACTGCGAACGAGTGCGTAGCGAGACTCGAGGCATGCGTATCCCGGAGATCGATGAGGAGGTGATGTTGTTGTGGATCGACGCGCTTGCGAGTCCAATACGAGGATAGAGGAACCAACACGTGTATGACCTTGAGGGGTTTACGACGCAAACTGACAATATGGGAAATGTGGAGAAGCAGACGGGAGACGCGTTGAGGTCGATACCGTAAATTATGTTTGTCATGTGCTAAGACTCAAAATAGGCAATTCAATACGACTGGCAATATCATTCCATCTCCGCTCGATATATCCTAGCTTGACAACGACATTCGGTCTCTCTCAACTTCAAACGGTCGTACGCCACAGTGGTGCCGACTATTGGGTGCCCAGGGGAAAGAGTTTGTTGGAGGCACCCAATAGCCGGCTCCACAGCCACGTCGCCGTGAAGGGAGATTGAGAGAAAAATCTATACACAGCACCTTGCTATCAGTTCCCCATCATGGCTGCACTCCGTATCGGTTCTGATTCACAAGAAGCTCTTCCCACCTACAAACCGGCCCTGAATCTCTTGCGCTTGTCCAAAATCAATTCCAAATGCAATGTAGATGACCAGTTCCAGCTAGCCTCGTGAGGTCCGTCCCAGACAATTCTTTCCGACCCAACTCGATCCATCCAAGCAACAAACTTCTCCATGTTCGACTGCGCTTTGCCGTGTAGTATGTGGAGGTTGGAGCTCTTACACCCGCCCTTTGGAAGTTGTCGCCGATGAGGAAATTCGCAAATCCGGTGCTGAACTAGCAAAACGTTCCTTGGGCTCAATATATGCGCTGAAATGGGAAAAAACAAGCAGACGAGGCACGGAGCCTGAATGGCAGAGCGCTGGAACCGCGAAGCGCAGCGATCCAGAATTGTGAGGATGTAGAGTGCTCAACTCGAAAAGTGCTGAAATGGCAAAACGCGCTGAGAATGCAAAGCGTTGAAAGGCATCTCGGAACCCTTGCCAATCACAATGGCCCTATGTGATGATGGAATCGATCTAGAGCAAATACAGGAGGTTGTATCCGTTTTGGCCTGATATTGCTGACAAAGATTGGCGCAAGGTAAAATCATCCGGGGCCGGAAATCCCAAACTTGTAGGTTGCAGCCCGCTGTGGTGCTGAATAGCTGGTGTATAGTCCAAATCGTCTAGCCCTTAATTGGCAGTTAGGACACGAAGTTTCCACATCTGAGTAAGGTGTCTTACCTCAAGCAGTGAAGAATCGAGCCTCAAGAGACATTAACGACATGGCTTTCAAGTCGAGTGCCGATTCACTTCATACATCTACAACTCCACTAGATGCCCGTTCCGTTTTGATGCTCTGCGCTACGAGCTCGATGTCGCTAAATTTCTGACTTTGGAAAATGGGTTGCAAGCTTTCTCACTTGATGTGGGTTGTGATGTTTCGATTCAAAGTAGACCACTAGGGAAGGAGGATCCGTTGCGGCGTGGGGCGAGACGGATACATGCCTGAGGGCCAAGCTTGGCAATTATTTGGTCAATGGTCCATAGTTTGTCGCTGTGGTCCTCGTCGTTGACGTCTCAGTTCGCGTAGTCCTTGCTGTTGTTCTTGTCGTCGCTTTTGTTGCCGTGCTCCTTCTTGTCCTCCCCCCTCTCCTCCTCCTCCTCCTCCTCCTCTTTCTCTTCCTCCTCGTGATCCTCTTCTTCTCCTTCGCTATCATCTTCATCCTCTTCGTCATCCTCTTCATCGACGTCGTCGTCGTCCGAATCCTCCAAATCGACCATCTCGCCGTCGTCATCTTCGTCTGCAATATCCTCTACCTTGACCTCGTTCCTCAAAGGCGAAGGTCGCCTTGAGAATGCCTTGGTAGTCCGCTGAGGCTTCTCCATGAATGGCAGATGACCCCTTATCGAATCCTTCACGTCTCCCAAGTCCTCACGAGCCTTCTTGTATCCCTCGAGACGACTATTCTCCTCGTCCCACTGCGTGTAGATGTCATATGCCTCTTTGTTGACTCTGTCAGCATTGACGCACTTCTTGAACCAGTCGCTGTATGCTGTTTGGATGCCGCAGACGTAGTTGAGTTGGTCAGGTGGATACCAATTTGGATCCGCGCTGTTGCGGGCAACAATCCACCGCTCTTTGGCATCGTTCCACTGATCAATGAGGTCTTCGGCCTGGGCGACGATTCTCTTGGCTACCTCTTCGCTGACACGACCAGATTGAACCTCCGTTCCGTTGATGAAAATGCGGGCAACTGTTCTACCACTCTTGTCGATACACTCATCATGGGAGCTGGTGAAAAGGGGCTCCTCATCACCGAGGAACTCGAAAAGGTGTTCGGTTGCGTGGTTCCTGGCCAGGCAAGCAAGAGAATGTTTCTCGTCAAGTTGGTTGGAGACTTGATTGCGAGATTCATCACGTTGGCAGAGTCCGCAAGAGCCTGGGAGTGCGAAAGCGGCTAGATCCCAATCTCCTGCGGCTGAGCAGCTAGGCATGCGTCCATCTCGGGAATCTTCTTGGTAGGCTGCGAGGCAGGTTGAGATACGTGTGCGCTTGACGCATTCGCATTGCTCGTATTCGATATGCTTGAAGATGCACATGTTTGCGGATTTTGAGGCTAATTGATGTTAGTGTTTCACTTTGTCCTCTGGGAATCATTTCTTTAAACAGAGTCTTTGAACTCAAGATCGATGTCGACAATCCTTTGGCAACCTGATCTAGAAGAGTTGCCAGAAATCGATCGATATCAATCTCACTATCAAGATGGCGCGTTGGGATGGAGTTTTGTCACATACCTTTGTGAGCTCTGTATAAAACTTGCCTAAAGGCTTTGCTGGGTCGAAGTGTAGGAGCGTATGTACACGCTTGCAACAGTAGTCGTATGTGTGAGAGGTATGTATGGCTCTCAGGTTACTCGATCCTGACAATGCAGAAAGTTGAGAGCGTATGTAGAGCTCACAAGAGTCGAAGCGTAAGAGCGTGTGTGAAGAATGGGTAAATCTCTTAACCTCAATCACCTTGACAATGTAGAAAGTGGAGAGCGTATATAAAGCTTGCAAAAGTTCAGAGCATAAGTAAAACTTGCAAAAGTTCAGAGCGTAAGTAAAACTTGCAAAAGTGGAGAGCGTAAATGTAGATATCTGAGCAAGAATGGTGTGTGTTTTTCTGGTGAAGAGGAGAAAAAAGAGTAGAGGGAATCGCAGCGCTTTTATACTACAGGTTTTTTTCTCTCGAGATCAAAGCCAGGTTTTTCGAGATCAAAGCGAGTCTCGTGGATGTGGAACGCAAAAGTATAAAAATTCTTACCCAGCATCTAATACCAGATTGAATCGTTAGCGAATGAAGTCACCAAGAAGATGAACAAATCATAAGTAAGATGGGAGCGATATCGACACTTGATAGCAAGCAAAATCCCCCAATCTCGGATCATCCAGATCTTTCGGATGAAGAGTACATATCAATCCTAATTTTCTGAAATCAGTCCTCTTCACCAGCTCATTGAAAAAGTTATAGTTACCGTTTACTTACTTGACAAGTACTCTGTCAAACCCTGAAGCCCAAGCGGTTGATACACTACAACATCACTCCTGAACAATACCCCGTCCTGATATAGCCATTGCTCCCTGTTTGGTTCGAAACCTTTCTCCAATCCCATGTGTTCAACAAGCTCGCAGCGAAATACACTTCCATCCTATTTCATACTCCCTAAACCAGGACATGTATCTAAACGACAACCTCAAACCGAACAGAATAAGCTTCATCTAAACCTCATGAATCATAAACTCTCCCTCCTCCCCCAGTTCCTCCCACCCCACCCATCAACCCTGCCCCTACTCTTCTCAATATCCCGATCCCATCCACTCTCCTCATCTGTCTCAATTGCCCTATCTGCCTCTACCTCCCTAAAAGCTTGCTCCCCAATTTCCTCAGGACCAGGCGTAATCATATCTGTCACCATCCTCTCAAGAGTATTTCCGGCCTTGAGATTAACCAAACTACTCTTCTCGCTGATCGACTTCCCAAAGTTCTGACGTTTGAGTTTATGAGTGTTGAAGAGGGAGTCGAGAGATTCGGCATCGGGTCGAAGGAGGGCAACGGTGGAGGCGTGGTAGGTTGTGTAGTCGTGGATGGGTGTGCCGAATTCTGCTTTCCCTTTCCCTTTCCCTTTGCCTTTATCCATCTTCTTCCCCCCATCGACAGATTCTAACAACAGAGAAGATTTCCCTCTCGCGTCCTTCTCCCACTTTCCCCTCAAGTCCTCCGTCCTCCTCGCCAGCCTATCAAACTTTGTCATCGTAAACTCCGTCGTCCGCGGCTCATCAAGTCTTGCATCTCGCAACTTTGCTCGTCCCCTATGCCCCATCGTCATGCCCTCCCTCACATCTACCTCCGACTTCGAAGTAGTAGGGTAATAATCTGCGTCCAATCCTCCCTCGCCGACATCAGAACCCCATTCTTCATCCGCGTCGCCCACGAAATGGTACACGGCCCCATTTCCAACAAGAATCTCCCCTCCCTTTTTCTCCACCGTCTTGCCATCAATGATAGCACTATCATCGATAGATAAATGAGGTCTCGAATTATCCATGTTGATGATGGTAGTAGTATGCTTACTATGTAATCGCAAACAGAATACCGTCAAGTGCTCTATCTGGGAACTCCATAAATAGTGGCGGGTAATGCCGAAACATGACGAGTGTGAAGTGTTGTTGATGACAATGATGCCATACCGCTGACATGGTGATCACGGTGTTGTGAGAGCGCCGTCGCGCTGTTTTCTTTGCTGCTACTAGCATTGTTGAGCGTGATGTTGAGGCACGGTCTTATGAGTCGTCGTTGAGTGCTGATCAGTAGTAGAATTCGGAAGAAAATGTCGAGCGGGAGGATGATTCAAGTGTTAAGATTGAGATCTGGATAGTAGAGATGCTGCACTAGTGATGTAGGTGAATAGCAGTGTCTGTTCCCGCATGGCGTCGGTCTTGAGATGAGCGCCACGACGAGTCGCACCTTCATCAAAGGCATGACATTGGATATCGTTCATGCTATATTGTAGGTCCCACAGTCGCAAGACCTCACAACACCAATCCGGTACTAGTCGTTAAAGCTTGTATTAGTTGTGCTATAATGATGAACTGTCATTTTTGACCCATCGTCGTGATCATTTTCTTCCACGTTTTACCAGAGAGCCCCGCCGCTTGAAAGAAATTTGGTATATCCCAACCCCGACCCTAATCGCACTCAAACTGATAACTCCTTCCGGGCCTCAAGCTCTACGCGCTTGGTGTCCGCACCGAGAACAGGTCCTGGATTCTTCTCAGCGTCGCCCATCCCATTCGCAGCTTTCAGCATGCTTCTTGCTCTTTTGTTGTCCGCTTTCGCCTTCTTGGCTTGTAGCCGATCCTTGTCTTCTTGCATCGCTCTGATTAGTTTACTTTTCATGCGGATCCTGTGTCCGTATCGGTAGAACACGAACGGGATGGGCACCATGGCGAATTCTAGAGCAGCCAGTAATGTACCAGCCCAGTTGGGTCCAAGGGCGGCGTAGAGTGACGGTCCAGCAAGTGGTAGCGTACCTCCCAATACTGATCGCAGTACAGCATTTCCAGCAAGAGCGGACGCCGCGTAGATGCCGTAGCTGTGTACGAGGTAGCTGGAAGAGTAGATGAACACGGCGCAGTTGCCAGCGCCGAAGGGAATACCAGCTAAGATAGGTACGATCCAGTGAACATTTGGAGTACACGTCCAGGCGAAGATGAGTTCGCCCACTGGAACACAGACAGCAGCGATACATATGACGCTTACCATGGCTTCTGGTGGTACCATTCCCGTCTCAGGATCCTTTTTGTGCGAATCAATCATTTTTCTGATGGCCGGTTCGAGTGCGATGACAATGACGGATCCAAGGCCGATGCCGCAGAAGCCTAAGCCGCTAATGCCCGGCGACCAGCCTCTGCCTTTGGCGAAAACGATGGGGTACGCAACGAAACAGAGATAGAGTACAGAGTATACCAAGGCGATGTAGATATCCCAGAAAAGGCTTTCTTCTTGTTAGCCGACAGAATCCGAGCATCATAGGAAATGCTCACCAGATAGGTTCAGTCACCGTCATGACGAATGGGCGGCTCAAGTTCAGCTTGAGCAATGGCCAAAGCTCCTTCTTTTCATCGTAGCGACACCACCATCTCTCATCATCCGTCTCCTTTCGCTTCTTTGCCGCCATCTTACGAAGAATAGTTGGAGCATATGTTTCCTTGACGAGAAGTAGGAAGATTGACGAAATACCGGTAGAGATGATTACAATCCAGTTAGTCCACCTCCAGCCAAGATATTGATACACGAATCCGCCGACGAGCGGTCCTATCACAGGTCCTGGAAAGAGTTAGCGGTTTCCCTTGGCTCTCCCCGGCCGGCACATTACCATTCATCGGTCCGATAGACCAGATTGAAAATGCCAATGCACGATGCTTTTCGAGAACAATATCATTGACAGTTCCAGGCGCATTGCTAATCATGGCACTTCCGGCAATAGCGCCAAAGAAGCGTGAGATAAGAATGGCCTCCAGATTTGGTGCGAGCGCACACGGGATGGTCAGGATTCCAAACATGACAATTGCAATGAGATAGATAGGGCGGCGACCGTACATCTCGCTGAGCGGCGCCAGAATGACAGATCCTACAGAGAGACCGAGCATGTAAGTTGTGATTCCGAGAATGGCAAGTGTTTCTTCTTTGAGGTGGAAAGTCAAACGAATCCCAGGAATTCCAGAAGTATACGATGTTGAAAACATGACGCTGATGATATAGGTCAGTCTAAGATTACGGCACAGAGAACTGAACGATACTTACACTGTCAAGGTCGAATATGAAACGAAGAAGATCACCACACATCTATACCAGAACGGCCAGTTGTGTGGATCTGCTGCATCTCCATCTTCAAAGTCAACTTCGAAATTCGGATCAGTTGTAGTTGCCACTGAGACGCCGGTCTTGTTCGTGGCATATTTGGTCATCGCTCTTGACTCGACCCTCGTGATACTCTTGACTTCTGCTAATGATTCGGCGTCGTTGTAGACATTGTGGTGTATTGACAGGTCATCGTCGGTCGATTCGTTGTCTTCGGTATCAGATGAAGAATGTGATTGGGTTGAATGACGCTTTTCGATGGAATTCGCCGAAGTGGTAGAGTCGTCACGAAGGACTGTTGGCTCCTGGGGCGCCATCGTGTTGAAAGCGAACCAGCAAAGGGATATTGGTCAACCACGATGGGAGAGAAAGTGAAAGTTCGTGATAGTGGCGATTCGGTTTGCTCAAGCCTCTGGACAAATAGGCCTATGCTATGTCATCAATATGTTCTGCTGCAGGTGGATTAAGGTAAATCAGTCCCTCATGGCAGCTTCGATTCATGACTGGGCGGTGGGGGCGTGCCGTTCTTCCGTTTTGCTAGCATCCAATACCTTACTTCTATCCATTTCTGCTTGCCGACGCCCAACAATCGGCAATTGCGCTCAAGAGCTCCAATCTTCAAGGTTCGACCCAAACATCAAACACCATCAACATATACCAAAGTCGCCTGAACCTGATCCAAGTCAGATGGCGCCAAAAATGAATGCGGCATCCATTACCGACACAGCGCGAGCCGTTATGGAGAACTGGAAGCTTTCCGCCAACGCGCCGCCGAGATCGCGGGTCCTGAGATGCAACGGCTCCATGCATCATGTGGCATCCGAGGCGCATGGAGAAGCGTGGACATGTCCTACTCGTACCCGCCATCGACTTCTCCAATGGAAGACATGGACTGCGCAGGCTTCGGCATCTCGGCTATTGGAAGCATCTGGAGGAGTCGGGTAGCCGAGCGGATTGTACACGGCTTCCATCGTCTCGCTCCTAAGTCGGTGAGGATACATCGTCAACCTTGCTTGACAAAGCGAATACAGGGAAATGGATGATTGATCGCGGAGGAATCCAAGGCATGTCGTTGGATTTGCTGGTGTGATAGCTGTATCCGAATCTATTCCACGTGGCGTTTGGACGAATACCGTAGTAACTGGCCAAATTCACTAGTGCCTCGGTTTAATACGAACCTCGTAGTCGCTCGTTTTCGTGTATTAGTAAGCCGTTAGAGATATTATTCTATCTTTTAAATATAAAGATAGATAGAGAACTACTTACTATTATAAAAACTATATGAAAAATAGTCTAATCTACTGTTCTAGCTATATATAAGTATCTTATTATATATATATATATATATATATATATATCTAGAAAACGTATCCTAATACTAAAAATATATCCTTATACTAAAAATATATCCTAATTACTATTACTATAGTTACTATATATAATTACTTACTCTTATATCTCTTTACTATAGGGTAAATCTTTACTTTTACTACAAAGCTATAATAGACTATATTATACTAATAAAGTATAGAATTACGCTACTTAATAGCGCTAGTAGCTACTATAGCTAGGTAACTAAGAAGAATAGATAGCCTATTAAAGTACTATTAAAGAGAGGGCTTTGATTAAAGTTAAGAGTCTTCTAGATAGCTAAAAAGAGTAATTAGTATTAGAATAAGGTTCTTAAAATTATTAGGATAATTACCTACCGTAGAGAGTACTAGTTTACTATAGAGAGTAAGAATAGTAGTAAGCGTAAGAGAAGTAATTCTAATAAGTTAAATAATAAATTATAGAGTTATATATATAGTAGTAATAGATTTTAAAAGGTTTAGAGTATTATATAAAGTAGTTAATTAGTTAATTAAATACGCGGCGGCGCGTCTTCATACTTATATTACTATCTATAAGAATTATAAAGAAGTATAAGAATAGATTTATATTAAAGATAATCTCTAAGGTTTCTCTTCTATAAAGAACCTACGACCTTTATATATAGATTATATAACTTATAGTTCCCTAACTTTATTCTCAAACTATCTATCTTAGAGGAAATATTCTAAACCTTATTATACTATCTATATTCTATCTCTACTACCGTTACTTATTACTATATTATTACCTCTATCTACTACTTTTATCTCTAGAATCTAGCTATTCTTCTCTCTCTCATTGCGGAGGCTTATTACTAGGGCGTAGATTAACTCTATACGTATCTTTTTACTAATAGTAATATCTTCTCTAGCTCTATATATCATCTTTAATACTAGAATAAAATAGCTTTGAAACTAATTAGTTATTAGTATATTCTCTAAGATATTAAATAGCTTGAGATCGTCTAGGGCCGCCAACGGTACGGGCTCGAACCGCACGGTTCGGTTTCGGGTCGGTCTGGTTCGGGTTTTAGGTTTAGGTTTAAAGGCTATAACCCAAACCGAACCCGCACCGTTAATACGTGAACCTAAACCATGGTTTACGGTTCGGGGCCTACGATAAAACCGTTTATAACCCGTATAAAAACCGTTTACAA